>VDFB02383847.1:0-44233 GCA_007258455.2 Sequoia sempervirens | reverse complement strand
TTATGATGATCTTCATTTGAGAATGAGTCTTTGTCTTTTATGTTATGACTTTATCAGATTCACTTTATTGTTGTCTACACATTCTCTTATGACTATGCACTTTCAATACCCTTTTACTCCTTCAAGCCTTGAGAAAACACATGATTGCTATCCCTTATATGTGAGCATTTTTTTTCATTACTTTTTCTTCTTGATAGTTGTACCTTCAAAGTGTATACTCTAAACAACATTAACAACAAAAAAAATATGATATATAATAGCAATAAAACATGATAACAACACTATTCAATGAAAGAAAACCATGACAACATGAAATCTTGTTTGCAAACAAAACATCTTGATGAGGAGAAGTGCACTTTTATTTTGTTCTCCATATTACTTAAGCATTCAAAAGAATTCCTTGCTCATTTGTGATTTTCATTTCAGAGTGAAAGGTTGTCCCATTGCTTCTTTTGACTTGATAGTCATGAATGAGCAATGAATTTGTTACTGTTGCAATCACTTTATGAAATACTCCTTTAGCTGAAATGCTTTGATCTAAGCAATATGAATGTGTTTTCTTATCTCATTCCCCTTTTGAAACTTAGGGGCAACATGCTGGGCTTAACCCTTGTGGGAGCCCATTTTTTACAACATGCTATGATATCTTTAGAAATGAATCAACAACATGATTTCACCTATACTTGCACAGTGAACAAACATGTTAGATAAAAAAATAATGAAGCTCAATGCTCTGGTGATGTTTGATTTTTTAGGCTCTTCTGCATATATCTGATACTTTCTTAACTGACTTAAAGCATCATAGGCATATGATATATTTTTGTTGATAGGTCACATAATGAGATTCATATTTGGAGCTCTAATTAACTCTTTTGTCAAGATGCAGGTTCATTTGAAGGTCAAGAGCAAGGAGGAGCGAAAGAAAATGAAGATCCAACCAAGATTCTGCTAGGCAATGATGGATATGTCTTTTCTTATATGCTTCTTTTCATTTCTTTCATCTTTAGATGTATAGCGTATTTTTATGTTGCTTTAGCTCAGCTACTCCCACAGCTTGTGTGGGACATTTGATTACTCCTTTCTTTCCAATGAATAGAAAAGAAACACTTATGCAATCTTGTGTATATTTCATTACAAAATGAATGAAACATTTCAAAAATAAATGAAAGCAATATCTTATATTCTTTATGTACTTTCCTTTATGTTGCAAAATACTGAACAACAAAACTGAATTCAATCTTTTCAAGAACTTTTAAATATGCAATGGTTAAGAATATCAAAAATTTTTGGGATACCTTTCACCTTGAAAATTAATTAATTGCTTCAGTTCTACCAAATTGAGTTGTAGGTGAAAATTTGGTAACATTTCTGGCAATTTCTGCTAAATGTTTGCCTGCAAAGCATATAGACTAGTTGCCTTAAACAAACCCACTGGGCATGGAATCAAATCTGCCCCTTCTCAAACTTAGAAAGCAATTGAAATTCAACTACAAATACTCCAAACATCAGAAAAACCAAATTGAAAGCAAAATAACAAGGCCCTGGAGGTCAACAAACATGTGCAACAACACTTGGGGAAAGAAAACAACTAAAAGAAATGTGTCTTGAGCACTTATTAGCAGAAAATACTTACTCTAACCAACACTAAATAACAAAAATGGTACTCAGAAAAAACCATTAACTGGTTCAAGAAAGTAGCTACCCTTTCTTTACAGCCTACAATGCTCCAATTGCTTGTGATTCAACCGAAAGAGATGGAGAAAAACCAAATATCCAACAAACTGTTGCAACACTTTTCCTTGAAGGAAAATGTAGTCACTTACCCACCTATCTTGATTGGGGAACTAATGGCGATCAAGTGAACATGTGGATTGGTTGTGCTTAACTTGATACCTACTTTGATGCTCTAGATCAGTGTTTCCATGGGGTTACTCCTTATTGGATTCCAACCAAGCTAGATGCCTAATAGGACATCCCATTGAAAGCTTTGGACTAGAGAGAACATAATTCGAGTGATTAGGAATAATAACATCACCTTCACCTTACATGATAGCTTACCATGTTGATTCCTCCTCCATGTTTGATGGACCATCCTTCTCCAACAAACCTTTAATTGAAACATTAGCCTCAAGCTCCTCTGTACAACAGAAAGGAAGCTCCTCCAACCAGCCAAGATCATGCAAATTAGCTTCATGAGAAATTTCTTGACATTTGGCCTCTTCTTCCAAAGGCTTTAGTTGCATACCTTACAATGATCATCACAAGAATTCAACAGAGTGGCAAGCTCTCTACAAGCTGAACAACTAGGATCTTGACAATCAAGAATTGAATTGTCTTGAAAAGACTAATTCTCTTCAATCAATTTGCTTAACTATTCTTCAAGGGAATCCACCTCCAATGTATCTATGTTAGCTTCTCCTTTGTAAATCGACTCTTCAATCATCACCCCTTTTTTCTCTATTTGATCCATGCCTTCAATCTCCTTATTATGCCCCATTGTAGGCATGTTATCATGCATACCACATTATTGAACTTCCACGACAATGCTATCCTCACTCATTTGTTCATGGATCAGCCCCCTGTCAATAGGATTTCCATGCTCTTACTGATCACAACTTGTCAATTTTGTTAGCTCGCATATATTCTCTTCATCAATAGTGACAAATAAAGGCAACTCTTTAAATAAATTATTTAAAACATGCACCTCAAAATTTTCCTCCCTCTCTACAACCAGTTATTCCTAATTTTCTAGATCTTCCTCATCATTGTACCAACTAGATGCCTCAAAATAGTTATCAATATCTTGCTATCCAAACTAATTTTCATTCTCCTTTTGCAGTGTCTTATCCAATGAACCAACCTTCTCTGGACATGCATCATTCTTATGTTTAGCTAAAAAAATGGTACAATCAACAACAACCTCTTGCTTTATTTACTGTTGTATTGGTTGATCCTCTAAAAAAATTTCATCATCTCCCAAAAAACAAGGAAGCTCATTAGTTAAAACATTGAAAGATTCATCTGGAGAAGTCTTTTCTTGCTCAATATTTTGCTGCTCTAAATAATAAACCTCCAAAGCTAAATGCAATGGGTTTACATTTCTAAGCTTCTCCATGAGGTGTAGGGTATCCTGGTCAATGGGTTCACCCCTAGATTTTTCATGTGGGGAAATTTGGGGAGCTTCTTGGATTGTTGGAGAACAAATAGGCTCTTCGAGAAGTTTCTCCTGAGGGATTGTAGACCAAACCTGGTCAAGAATAGGATCATCTTGTATGAAACGTAGCATTTTGAACATAGGAATGTGCTTTCCAAAAAATGGGTTTGGAAAAATAAGAGCTGGCCTAGATTCTTGCTCAACAACAAGCTCTTGAAATGAAGGGAAGCTCCTAAAACTTGGATTTTCAGCTTGGGAAGATCTAGGAGACTCACCTTATCTAAAACTTGGAAATTTATACTTACAAAACTCCTCTTTAGCAGGATGATCTGGAACTGCAGGAGTTGCTTGGATTTCATGCCTTTGTGTTTCTAATTCTCTCCCATAGAGATAGGCTCAATAAGCCATCTCATCCTATTGTAGATTATACTTGTGCTTCCTCTTGATCTCCTCTACCTGCTTTGTGAAGTCAAGCATGAAGTCAAACAACATACCCTTGATGCTTGCAATCTCCTCCTGTTCACTCTTTTGGAGCTGGTTTTAAGCATATGAAGGTTGATATGGAGGTTGAGCAGTGGTGGGTGGGTGGTAATTATATTGGGCATGCTGGTTTTGAAAAGCCATGAAATTGAAACCAATAGCATGATTTGCCTGATATGACTAATAAGGAGGTGGATAGGCAGACTTTTCATGATATGATGGATGGTAAGACATGCCTCCAAGAAACATTGACATATTCAAACATTCAAAATTGGAAAACAAGCAAAAATTAGATTTTCTGAAATAATCCAACACTTGATCATATTGAAACCAGTAAATTTGACCAC
The DNA here is from genome assembly GCA_007258455.2 of Sequoia sempervirens. NCBI lineage: Eukaryota > Viridiplantae > Streptophyta > Pinopsida > Cupressales > Cupressaceae > Sequoia > Sequoia sempervirens. Next base: position 40,252 of record VDFB02383847.1, on the reverse strand, counting down.
AGAGTCGCTAGATGTGTGTAGATTTTTTTTCCTCCAAAGGTAGATCTTGTTGATATACACACCTAATATCAACAATAAATGATTAAATATTGAATTGCAAGAGTCGAATCGGTCCCACCAGGCGTGCCAATAATTGTTGTCAATCAGGATTGCACCCTAGCTAAGATTTGACTTAACTATCTTGTTGAAACATGGAAATGTTCTCAAGTTGTGAGTTACTTATAATGAGAATGGATCTCTAGAGAGGGTTGGTTCCCTTGGAAGATCACCTAAACTAAATAATTTTTTGAGGAAAAAGGAGAAGGATAAATTTAACAACACCTAAAGGGTGAGCACCAGAAATTTTACTTGTCTACTAACTCAACTTCACAATCAAATTTCAAAACATTAGCTTTCACAACTTAGATGTAACAATGCACTACATAAGTAATTTTCATGAAGGTTTGAGACTAAACACAACGTGCAACCTGTATCACAATGAAAATTCTGCACACACACTTGCAATAATGGGACATGCAAAAGGATTCGAAAGTTGAATCACAATTTAATATCAAACCATTGAATGCAAAAATGAGGTAAAACCATGAGATAGGAATGCTTTGTTGTTTTTATTGATCTAAAAGGAGTATGAGAATATCATAATTTGAGTACGAATCAATGCTTACAAATCTCTCTGTAAATGATAAAAAGAGTAAGAAGCAAATCTGAACTAAGAAAAAACTAAGTTTTTCTCCAATATATGCCTGCAATTTGTCTCCAAGAGTGAGAGGGAAAATTTGAGTGAACTGCATCTCAAAATAGTAACTCCAGTGCCAATTTCGAGCAAGGTAAAAAAATCTCCAAAATAGGGCTCCAACTACCTCCAAATTGAATGAAAAATATGGAAAGATTCCCTCCCAAGAGGGTCGACCTAGAAAGGACTCAAAAGCACTTACTTATGACTAAAAATCAAGAGTGGAAAGCTCAGTTTACTTGGTTTTTTCTATTTTGCTCAATGAGACTCAAACTCAAATGAGAAAGTTTCTAAGAGAAATCAACACTCACTCTGATTTCATTGCATAAATAACAATTATTAAGGCAATTTATAGAAACATATTACCTTAATATTGTTTTGCAATATTATAATTTTTATTTACAAAAGAAAAAGACTTGAGTTTGACTTGATTTTTGCAATTACACAAGGAAAAATTAGTTTTGATCTTCTTTGCAAAGCATTTGATTTTTCTATAAAAAATCATGAAAATGAACTAAGGCTTATGGCTATATGATTTTCTCAAAAATCACAAAAAATAAACTAAGGCATTGAGATTTCCTAGGTATGCAAAATGTGGGAAAGACTTAATGCCATAGGGGGTATTAACCAAAGCATAGGAATTTTAAAATAAAGGGAGAAAAGAACAAGTCAACTAACCTAGGGTAAATAGAAACCCTAAAACAAAACTTCGGCCTCCTCACTTTTCGCATCATTTTGCAATTTCATTTTTTCAATGAAGGCTCTGCACACTGTTGCCATGAGGGTTTGATCTTTGAGCTCTTCCATGGAGTTTTTGGAACCATCTTCTATAAAAAACTTGTAAGGTGAGCATCTCTCCTTGCCAAAATATGCAAAAATATTTTTAATGCCTCCATTTTGAATGTGTTTCTTGGCCTTTTAGCCATGGCCACCATCATTTGCTGATGTATTTTTTGCTTTCATGTTTTGATAAAACTCTCCTTCTATACTTTGAGGCTAATATCAGGCTTTTCCTAAAGCTTATATTGACTCTTGGGAGGTAGTCTTCTCTGTTACAAAATGCTTGCATCTTTTCCAAGCCACAAGTATCTTATTGTATTTTTATTATAAAGGGGAGGATCTTTCTATTTGTTTCTTACATAAAACGCTTAAAAGCTTTCCATTCTTCTCATGTTTTAATATGCTTGACCTCTGTAGAATATTTCCTATCTTCTACTTTGATTTCCATGGCCTCCACTGTAGAGATAGGTTGTGGTTCTTTTGGAATGCTTTAATATTTGGCCCACTTGTATCTCCATTTAAATCATGCAAACTTGAGATAGGGTTTTGAGAACCCACGCCCTCCATTACTACTGGGTTTTACTTTTCTTGTGCCGTGAACTCCATTCACTGCCTGTAACAACAACAGAGATCCCTCTATGGTTTTCCATGCAACTTTAATAAGATAAGAAAGAAGAATATTATCTATCATTGAATGAAAACTAGTGCAAGTTATGAAGCTCTTGTTGCAATCTACTACCCTGCAACACCCTATTGACTAAGAGAAACTGTTTTTGCCCTTATTCAAAATTTGTACGATGACAACATACTCACTATTTACTTTACTCTTCATTGCATTTGTAATGAAAATGAATGCTCATTGTCATTTGTCTTCTGCATCACTACATTTCTCTTTATTTGATCACTGCACTTGCTTTAGTGTTGATGCAAAATCATTCTCCTTAAAACTTTGTATACATAGATTTATGATGATCTTCATTTGAGAATGAGTCATTGTATTTTATGTTATGACTTTATTAGATTCACTCTATTGTTGCGTACTCATTCTCTTATGACTATGCACTTTCAATACCCTTTTACTCCTTCAAGCCTTGAGAAAACACATGATTGTTGTCCCTTATATGTGAGCACTGTTTGTCATTACTTTTGCTTCTTGATAGTTGTACTTTCAAAGTGTATACTACAAACAACATAAACAACAAAAAAAATATGATATATAATAGAAATAAAACATGATGACAACACTATTCAATGAAAGCAAACCACGACAAAATGAAATCTTGTTTGCAAACAAAACTTCTTGATGAGGAGAAGTGCACTTTTATTTTGTTCTACATATTACTTAAGCATTCAAAAGAATTCCTTGCTCATTTATTATTTTCATTTTAGAGTAAAAGGTTGTCCCATTGCTTCTTTTGACTTAACAGTCATGAATGGGCAATGAATTCATTACTCTTGTAATCACTTTATGAAATACTCCTTCAGCTAAAATGCTTTGATATGAGTAATATGAATATGTATTCCTATCTCATTCCCCTTTTGAAACTCAGGGGAAATATGTTGAGCTCAACCCTTGTGGGAGCCCATTTTTTTCACCACATGCTATGATGTCTTTAGAAATGAATCAACAACATTATTTCATCTATACCTGCACAATGAACAAACATGTTAGATAAAAAAATAATGACGCTCAATGCTCTTGTGATGTTTGATTTTTTAGGCTCTTCTGCATATATCTGATACTTGGTCAACTAACTTAAAGCATCATAGGAATATGCTATATTTCTGTTGATAGGGCGCATAATGAGATTCATATCTTGAGCTTCAACCAACTCTTTTGTCATGATGCAGGTTCATCTGAAGGTCGGGAGCGAGGAGGAGTGATAGACAATGAAGATCCACCCAAGATTCTACAAGGCAATGATGGATATGTCTTTTCTTATATGCTTCTTTTCATTTCTTTCATCTTTAGATGTATAGCATATTTTTATGTTGCTTTAGATCAACTACTCCCATGGCTTGTGTGGGACATTTGATTACTCCTTTCTTTCTAATGAATAGAAAAGAAACACTTATGCAATCTTGTGCATATTTTATTACAAAATGAATGAAAAATTACAAAAATAAATGAAAGCAATATCTTGTGTTATTTATGTACTTTCCTTTATGTTGCAATATACTGAACAACAAAACTAAATACAATCTTTTCAATCACTTTTAAATATGCAATGGTTAAGCATAGCAGACATGTGTGGGATGCCTTTCACCTTTAAAATTAATTAACTACTTTAGCTCTACCAAATTGAGTTGTAGGTGAAAATTTGGTAACAATACCACCTTTATATCCTTCAAAGTTTGCTTCATCCAAAGCACATGGGTGCAACAATGTATTTAACCTTTGTTGTGGATAAGGACATTGAGTATTTCTTCTTACTGAACCAAGAGATGAATCTGTCTCCCAAAAAGAATGTACTTCCACTTATACTTCTTTGATATACATCCTGCCCAATCAACATCAATATAAACACTCAGAGAGATTTTGGTCCTTCTTATACCACAAACCATAATCCAAAGTTCCCTTCAAATATTTGAATATTCTTTTCATATCTTTTTCATGAGATTTCTTAGGATTGAATTGAAATATGGCAACCAAACATATCACATGCATGATATCAGGTCTAGAAGTAGTTAAGTACAATAAACCTTCAAACATAGACCTATAAAGAGTCTGATCAACTTCTAGAGACTCGCCAAATTTTCTCAAGTGACAACCAATCACCATAGGAGTACCCACTAGTTTGGAATCTTCCATGCTAAAATTTTTCAACTCTCTTATATACTTAGCTGGAGAAATAAAAATACCATCATCTTGCTGAAAAATTTGAAGTCCAAGGAAGAAAGACAACCCACCAATCATTGACATCTCAAATTCCTTCTACATCTCCTTTGAAAACTTCTTAAACATATCATCATCTCCACCAAAGATGGTATCATCAACATATACAACTATAATCAACAATTTTTCTTCTTGATCCTTTATGTAAAGATTTATATCTACAACACCTTTATTGAATCCTTGCTAAAGTAAGTATCCATCCAACTGAGCATACCAAGCTCTAGGAGCTTGCTTGAGACCATAGAAGGCTTTCTTGAGTTTGCAAATCATATCTGGATCTTCTAATAACTAGAAACCATCTAGTTGCTTAATATACCTCTTCCTCTAGATCACCATTTAGAAAAGCTAACTTGACATCCATTTCATATAGTTTGAAGTTTCTTATGAGTAGCAAGAGCAAGAAACATCCTTATTGATTTTGTTGTCTCCTAATATTGCACCCCTGCTAAGTTGCAGAAATTAGCATATTGGAGAAACATGGGAACTTTTATAAGGATGTGGGTCACCTAAAGTAGAAAAGAACTTCAAATAAAGATGGATCTTAAGGTACTCACCTAAAACTATTGTAATTATTTGCAGAGGAAAGGGTAAGAGGGAAACATAAACTAAAAAACCAAAAAACTTAATGTGATGCACCTAAACATTAACTAAAACCTACAAACAACTTGCATACATAGTTAATCAACTACAAGCTTGATATACACAACTCAATATTGATATGCTTTTGCATCAATACTTTGTAAGGAGGCTACAATGCACAATCCTAGAAGGAAATAAAATTTCACAACTTGAACCACCTGCAACACATCACAACTTACAACCTACAACTACATATACTTTCTATTCAAAGATGCCACTAATGAGACACAACAAACTAGGAATGAGAAAATTTCACAAGTCATTGCACCAAATCATCCAAATACGTACAATAAAACAATAAATTGAAAATTTCAAATTGCTTATCTCTATTGATCTTCAAGGTATGAATTGCTATACATGTTCAAAGAGTTACAAAATACAGTCTTTTTTATACAAAGGACTCCAAAAGTCACAAAGTAGACAAAAGATAATAATTAGAACTAACTTCACAAATGAATAATGAAGTTACTATATGCTTCTCCAAGAGATTCCACCAAAATAGGAACCCAAAACCCTTTGGTCGTGCATAACCAAAAGGCCTAGAAAATAGCTCCCAAACTCCCTCCAAAATGAGTCCAAAGTGAATAAAAGGTCAAAACATGACCTTACCCATCATAAAAGCTCCCAAAACTACTCTAAACCAAGTCAAAACAATCCTATATTCCATCCAAAGTTGGTCGACTTCTTCAACCTCCCCCTATATGCTTGCATAAACATAAATTTCAACCATATCTCCCTTTATGCTAAAACTAAAAGCATAAACACTTATTTATTTTGCATTACAATAACATTTAACTAAGTGATTTATAATGGCATCACTTAGATAAATGCCTTTTACATTTCATGGTCGATGCAAAATAAATATATATAGCTAGACTTTGAAAATGAAAGAAAACTACATAAGTCGACAAGGGGACAACCCTAGTTCATTAGGAATAAACATCACATGGGGGTATTAGTTTATTGTAAATATTTTAGAACAAAAGGAAAAAATGCCTTAGGTTGTATGTCGGCCACATAGGGTTATGAAACCCTAACAAACAAAACTCGAACCCAAGACACAAAGCACTTTTATTTTTTGCATTCGAGCTTTCTAGAACTCTTTTCCGCTGACATAGGGTTTGTATGAGGCTTCCATGGAGGATTTTCTTGGCAGATGTATGCATTTTTCACAAGAAATCAACAAAAAAGCTTGGGTAAGCTCTTTGTCACTAAAAATTTGCATTCCTTTTCATTTTCTATCAATAAAATGCTCATTTTGAGCTCAATAAGTGCAAAAATGATGAATATATTTGTCTTTCTTATGCATTCTCATGAGCCTTTCTTTGCTTCTATAAATGAAATTCTTTTCTATTTTCTTTATCCATTTGGGATAAAATACTTTCTGGGTTCCATTATTTTTTGCAAATGAAAAGCTCTCTATGTATTCTAGGGCCGCAACTTTATATTCTTTTGTAGGTATCGATGGATTTTTTCTCAGTTTGTGATCAAAATTTCTCTATTAATATTTTCTGAAAAAGATAATAAACCCTCCTCTTTACTTTGTCATTTGTAACTCAAGGGCTCTGCAAATAGATTTAGGGATTTTCATTCCCTCACTTGCAGGTTTCAAAAAGACATGGTTGGCCGACCCTTCACTTTGTAAGAAAAACAACTGAAAAACTTCTCACCACATCTCCCATATTTTATTTTGGATTTCTCTTGTAATTACTCTACAGAAAAAATATGAAAAACCCTCAAGGGTTCTATTCTTTGTATATTGTCCATGCTCGACCTTGAGCCTCTTGTATTTTGATCTTCATCCATGAAACAAAATCCGCTATCATATTGTGTCAAGATTTTCCTCTCATTCACTGTCACTTTATTTCCTTTATATGCTCTTAAGTTTCTATCTTCTTTGTTTACTATATACTGTGCTCTAAAAGATTTGACCATAATTCACTATGATATTCAAGACTTCCCTCTCATTCACTATCACTTGAGAGAATCTCAATATGAATATGCATTTTTATCTTGGATGAAGATCAAATGCTATTGAAGGTCACCCGTTGTGCTTTTCTCTTTGTGTCTGGTACTACCTCCTCTTTTGAAGCACCCTATCATTGTTTGATTCTTGGCTGAAAATGGAACTTGTGAAGCATTTTTAAGCAAAAACTATCCATCTATCATTTACTGTCCTATTGAATTTGCAGTTTAATCATTTGATAAAGAATAAAACATAGTGTTCATTTTCTTCCAGGTGAACCATTGTCCATTATTGCATCATTTGTGATATGGTCTTTTCGTGTGCATAGACATTTTCTCTGTAATCAATGACTCCTCGTATTTGGAAAGAAAACCCACATAATGAAGTACCATTGTCTTTTGTGCATTGAAGTGGCACTCCAACCAAATCTATCATCATTTGATTCGGCACTACCCCACTAATACTGTTGGGGGTCATCCCACAATAATGGGTTACACTTTTTCACAAACTTGACATTGAAATCAACATTTTCAGAGAAAAATTCACTTTCTGACACTTATAGTAGGTAAACTATTAGGAATTTGAAAATGATGTAAACTAGTGATTTGTGAGATTTTGTCTGTAGATTTTAAATTTTTTTTAAAAAATTAAATTAAATTATAATTTTTTTGCGCCTCCCTTGATAACTAGTTTTCAATAGTAAACAACATTTTAAAAAGTGGTGTAATTTCTGGATCGCATAATTTTTTTCTACAAAGGATAAAACTCTAATTTTGAATTTAGGTTGGTAACACAAGTATCTAGGGCTTTCATTTTGTTTCATAGCATTTTGTTGAATATTTTTCTTTTAATTAAGTTTTGAAGTCAAAACATTTATAATTTAGACATAGGTGCACTTTGGCTCGCGATAACTTTTTTGGTATGTATTGAAATTCAATTTTTCTTTTTGTTAAAACGAGGACATCAATACCTAGTGGATATATATTTTTCAAAAAAAATTTCAAATTTACTATTTTTTCCACAATGATTTTTCATCGAACTTGGTGTTCGTGAAAACCTATAATGGTAAAACTAAAAAAATAAAAAAAAAAAATAAAACAAAATATATTAAATTTATAGTTGTTGGAAAGCACGTTTATCACTACAATCATCCAACTTGGTTTATCAAGTTGACTCCATTTGCACCTCCTTCCAAGCTTCGATAGAAAAAAAATGCATAAATTTTGAAATGGTGGAGGGGAAGGTGAAAAAGGTTCATTCGAACCCCCCTTATATGGTGCAAAGGGGGTTCAGAAGGAGGGGGGTTCATTAGAAGAGGGGAGGGTTCATTAGGGGGGTTCATTAGAAGGGGGGTGGTTCATTCGAACCCCCTTCATTAGAAGGGGTAAACCATTTTAAATTTTTTGATGAGAATTTCTAATTATTCTTCATTTGAAAAATTGTAACCCACTATTGTGGGTTTACCCTTGGCAGTTAAAGTAACTATTCTTTGTGATTACAACTATACAGTCCTCTCTTCATAATATTGCCATCATTTAATACTATCATCCTTTTGATTGGATTACCCAGTGTATCATGATCTTGACTATCCTCTGCTCTCATAGGTTGTCATTCATGCTCAATGCATTACCCTCCACATTTGTAGATGAATAATAAGTCATATCAAATGCATTATTTCTCTTTATCAGTTCATACTAGACTGTTCTTACTCATAAAGACCATCATGGAATTCTTGAAGGCCAACTTTTGAATCATGACTATATTGATAGTGGAGTGTCTTTATTGATAAGGGAAAGCCTTTAATACAAAGGAGACTGTCCCTTATTAACATAATCATGATTATGCAATGTTTGTCTTCAAAAGTTTTATTGATAATTCCACTTGTGATTATCTTTCTCAAATGAAACAAGAGGGAAACATGCTGGGCTCAACCCTTGTGGGAGACCATTTTACTCCACATGCTATGATTTCAAATGAAAATAATCTAGCAATGAAAATTTCACCTATACCTGTACAATGAACAAACATGTTAGATAAAACAATGAAGCTCAGAATATGATGGATATTGATGATAATCCTCTACTTTTCCTTGATACTTATGATGATATTGCAAAACTGATTTCAATGCCTTATGAGTGTGAAATATATGTTTGTTGATGTTGCATAAGTGGAGATTATGGGTCCTGAGCTCTAACACAATCACTCTCATATTTTGCAAGAATTTCTGGAGTGACAAAACTACTTATGGAGCAACCAAGCAAGAAGATGGACAAGGATGCAATAGTTCAACCTGGGGTTTGTTATTCCGGCAATGACGGATCCCTAATTTGTTCATATGCTTCTTTCCTTTTATATCTTCAAATGTATAGTTTATATCTCATTATGTATTGAAATAGTTATTCCCACGGCTTGTGTGGGACACCATACATTTGTATTTATCAAAAAAGACATCATTTATGCAAAATTTGTTCAATCTCTCTCTCTCTCTCTCTCTCTCTCTCTCGTATACAATTGCATAATGAAATGCAATCTTCTTGATAATAATTTTGTGCATATGAATGTAACTCTTAGCAGAAAATAATGCATACCTTTTATCTTTGTTTTGCAAACACTATCTCATCTCTACCTGATTGAGCTGGAAGCAAAATTAGGTAACATTTTTGGTGACATCTGCTAAATGTTTGCCTGCTAAACATCCTGACCAGTTGCCTAAATCTATCCATTGGGCATGGAGTCAATAGAAACATGAAAAGACTTGAAAAATAGTCATGTATATTGTTGTAACTCTTCAAAACAATGTTTAACGCTTCCAAACCTTATTCTACCTACCAAAACTCAAAACAAATCGTCTAACTATGCAAAATAACACTTAGAGAAAAGAAAAACTAGAACTGAAACCTATTATAACCTACTCTAACTAAGGAAAGGACTTCCTAAACAAAACCATTAACTAGTTGGGTGAAGTAGCTATCCTTTCTACAAAATTTACAATGTTTTCCATGCTTGAGGACAACTAGAAAGAGATGAAACATGGATATAAATTCAACAAAGAGCTGCAATACCTCTTGAAGAACATACACAAGCTCACTAACCTTTTCATATGGAATATAAACATTCTTGTTTTGAGGTAGAAGAGTGACTTGAATCTGCTCCTCCTTAGCTATACCTTCATGCTTGGATTCAAGCAAGATAGGAATATTCTTCTCGGCCTCCATTCTGGATAGATGCCTAATTGGGCATCCTCTAGAAAGAGTGAATTCAAAACTCTCCATGCTAGTTTCTTGTTGTTCCAAATCATGTTGTTGTTCCTCATCTTGTTTTTGATCTTCTACTTCAAATGGTGTTGATTCAATATCTAAAGTTGGGAAAAAAGAGGCTTCCTCATGAGTCAAAACAGACTTTAGATCATCCCAAAATGAAACTACCTCAAGCTCTTCTTTGGCTTTCTGTAAGAGAGGATTGATTTCAACTTTATAACAACTCTTTGAAGACTTGATGAAATAGCTAGTTCATCCTTCTAAAGCATAAGTTCAGATCCATATTTTTGCTTTTCTTGACCAACAACCTCATCACACTCTTTTATAGCTTCTAGCTACTCGAAAACTTGACTTTCCATTAGCATAGGCATGCTTTCTTCAAGCCTTTCTCCCTTTTTTTCATGGTTGTCATGTTTCATGGCTAAGTTTGGACAAGAAAGAAGATAATTTGAATGATTAGAAATAACATCATCACCTTCACCTTGCACAATAACTTGCCATGTTGATTCCTCTTCCATTGGGATAGCTAATAACTCATCCAAGCTATTAGCTCTTGGAAGGCTCTTAGGAACAACTGGTCCAAGCTCAAATTTCTCATTATTACCCAAGGAGGTACACTCCAAAATAGGATTTTATTCTTTAATGAAGGAAGGAAAATGATCAAACAATGAGATAGCCTCTTTCAAAAAACCTTCAATTTATATATCATCCTCAAGCTCTTCTATACAATAGAAAGGAAGCTCCTCCAACCAGCTAAGATCTTGCAAATCAACTTCATGAGAAGTTTCTTGACTTGAGAGAATGGACTTCTCCTCATCAAGACCATATTCTTCCTCTTTCTAATTAGGTTGTTCCATAACTACTGTTGATGTGAACAAACTCACATATTCTTCAACATTTTCAATGAAAGAAGGTAGTTTATCCATCCAAACTATAGAATTCTCCTCATCATCAACCACTTTCACCTTTTCACCCTGCTGTCCTATAAAAAAAAATTACCATCTTCATCAAAACAAGGAAGATTATAAGTTAGAGCATTCAAAGATACATCTTGAAAGGTATTTTCCTGTCTAATATTCTCATGTTCTAATCAATATTGCTCTATAGCTATTTTTAATATGTTTGTATCTCTAGCATCCTCCATGGTGAGTGGGTTGTCTTGATCAAGGGTCTGCTCTACTATACTAGGCTGCACCTGATTATTTTCCTCAACTTGCAAAGGATAAAGGTTTGTGAAACTTGGAATTTCAACTATAGGAGGGTTAAGAGGCTCATTTTTAAAAAAAATTGGGAAATTATAATTACAAACCTCCTCTTGAATAAGCTGATTTGGAATGATAGGAGTTGCTTGCACCTCATGCCTATTTGTTTGAGTGAACAAAATCCTCATTTGCTCCTCTTTTGCAGCTAGTTCTCTTTCAATATGCTCTTCATATTGTCTTCTTTGAAACTCATCCTCTTTCTCATGAAAATAGGCTTGATCAACCAACTCTGACTACTACAAATCAAACTCTTGCTGCTTAATCTCATTCAGTTCCTTGGTCCAATCAAGCAATATTTCTTCATGTTTGCAATCTTTGTTTGTTCATCACTTTGGAACTGAATAGGATATTGAGTGTGCTAGTTTGGCATAAAATAGGTTTCTTGAAGCTGATTTGAGCATATATTGGCTACCATGATGGTTGAATAGGGGTGGGTAGATGGAAAGTATATGGAACCTACTAGTTTTCTTGAATAGCCATGAAATTTGAACTAAAAACAGTAGTAGGATTGGCCTGATATGGCTGATAAGGTGGTGGGTAAGTAGCATTCTCATGAAACAAAGGTGGAAACATGCTCTTTTCATGAAAACTTGAAATTCTAAAGCATTTGAAACCTGGAAAACTTTTTGAAATCAAAGTGAATAAGCTTTCTTTTGCAAAAATGAAACATACCAACACTTTGTATGCTTGTAACCGGTAGAATAGACAATGTAGTCACCAGATGTGTGAATGATTTGCCTCAAAAGGTAGAAACTATTGATATACACATTAAATATCAACAAATAAAAGGATGAAATTTGAGCTGTGATAGCTCAAATAGTCCCACTAGGCGTGTCAAAAACTATTGTCTCCTAATATTACGCCCCTGCTAAGTAGCAGAACTTAGCATATTGGAGAAACATGGGAAATTTTATAAGGTTGTGGGTCACCTAAAGTAGAAAAGAACCTCTAGAGAAAGTTGGCTCTTAAGGTACTCACCTAAAACTATTCTAATGATTTACAGAGGAAAGGGTAAGAGGGAAACATAAATTGAAAAATTGGAAAAATTAAGCTGATGCACCTAAACATTAACTAAAACCTGCAAACAACTTGCATACACAGTTAATTAACTACAAGCTTGATATACACAACTCAATATTGATATGATTTTGCATCAATAATTTGTAAGGAGGCACAATGCACAATCCTAGAAGGAAAGAAACTTTCACAACTTGAATCACTTGCAACACAACACAACTTACAACTTACAACTACATATACTTTCTATTCAAAGATGCCACTAATGAGACAAAAAAAATAGGAATGAGAAAATTTCACAAGTCATTACATCAAATCATCCAAATGCATATAGTAAAATAAAAAATTGAAAAGGTCAAATTGTTTATCTCTATTGATCTTCAAGGTATGAACTGCTATACATGTTCAAAGAGTTGCAAAATACAATCTTTCTTCTATAGAGGACTCCAAAAGTCACAAAGTAGACAAAAGATAATAATTAGAACTAACTTCATAAATGAATAATGAAGTTACTATATTCTTCTCCAAGAGATTCCACCAAAATAGGAATGCAAAACCCTTTGGTCGTGCATAACCAAAAAGCCTAGAAAATAGCTCCCAAACTCCCTCCAAAATGAGTCCAAAGTGAAGAAAAGGTCAAAACATGACCTTACCCATCATAAATCCTCCCAAATCTGCTCCAAACCAAGTCAAAACAACCCTATATTCCATCCAAATGTTGTTCAACTTCTTCAACCTCCCCCTATATGTTTGCATAAACATAAATTTTAACCATATCTCCCTTTATGCTAAAACTAAAAGCACAAACACTTATTTATTTTGCATTACAATAATATTTAACTGAGTGATTTATAATGGCATCACTTAGATAAATGTCTTTTACATTTCATGGTCAATGCAAAATAAATATATATAGCTAGACTTTGAAAACCAAAGAAAAACTACATAAGTCAACAAGGGGAAAAACCCTAGTTCATTAGGAATAAACATCACTCAGGGGTATTAGCTTATTGAAAATGTTTTAGAACAAAAGGAAAAAATGCCTTAGGTTGTATGTTGGCCACATAGGCTTATGAAACCCTAACAAACAAAACTCGAACCCAAGACACAAAGCACTTTTATTTTTTGCATTCAAGATTTTTAGAACTCTTCACTACTGACATAGGGTTTGTATGAGGCTTCCATGGAGGGTTTTCTTGGTGGATTTGTATGTATTTTTCACAAGAAATCAATAGAAAAGCTTGAGTAAGCTCTCTATCACTTGAACTTTGCATTCCTTTTCATTTTTTGTCAATAAAATGCTCATTTCGAGCTCAATAAGTGCAAAAATGATGAATATACTTGTCTTTCATGTGCATTCTCATGAGCCTTTCTCTGCTTTTGTAAATGAAATTCCTTTTTATTTTCTGTTTCCATTTGGCATTAAAGACTTTCTGCATTCCATTATTATTTTCAAATGAAAATCTCTTTGTTTATTCTAGGGCCACGACTTTATATTCTATTGCAGGTATCAACAACTTTTTTCTCACTTTGTGGCTGAAATTTCTCTATTAGTGTTTTCTGGAAAAGACAATAAACCCTCCTCTTTACTTTGTCATCTATAACTTGAGGGCTTTACAAATAGATTTAGGGATTTTCATTCTCTCGCTTGTAGGTTTCAAAAAGACATGGTTGGCCAACGCTTCACTTTGCAAGAAAAATAACTAAAACACTTCTCATTGCATCTCCCATATTTTATTTTGGATTTCTCTTGTAATTACTCTATAGAAAAAAATATAGAAAACCCTCAAGGGTTTCATTCTCTCTATATTTTCCATGCCCGACCTTGAGCCTCCTGTATTTTTATCTTCATCCATGAAATAAAAGTTCATGTAATATTGTGTCAAGCTCTGCCTCTCATTCATTGTCACTTTATTGCCTTTATGTGCTCTTAAGTTTTTGTCTTCTTTGTTTACTATATATTATGCTCTGAAAGATTTGACCATCATTCACTATCACTTGAGAGAATCTCAATATGAATATGCATTTACATCTTGGATGAAGATTAAATGTTTTTGAAGGCCACCCATTATGCTTTCCTCTCTGTATCTGATACTACCCCCTCTTTTGAAACACCCTATCATTGTTTGATTCTTGGCTGAAAATGGAACTTGTGAAGATTTTTAAGCAAAAACTATCCTTCTATCATTTACTATCCTCTTGAATTTGTAGTTTTATCATTTGATAAAGAATAAAACATAGTGTTCATTTTCTTCCAGGTGAACCATAGTCCATTATTGCATCATTTGTGATATGGTCTTTTCGTGTGCATAGACATTTTCTCGGTGATCAATGAATCCTCCTTGTCTTTGGAAAGAAAACCCACATAATCAAGTACCATTGTCTTTTGTGCATTGAAGTGGCACTCCAACCAAATCTATCATCATTTGATTCAGCACTACCCCACTAATATTGTTGGTAGTTAAAGTAATTGTTCTTTGTGATTACAACTATACAGTCCTCTCTTCATAATATTGACATCATTTAATACTGTCATCCTTTTGATTGGATTACCCAGTGTATCATGATCTTGACTATCCTCTGCTCTCATAGGTTGTCATTCATGCTCAATGTATTACCCTCCACATTTGTAGATGAATAATAAGTCATATCAAATGCATTATTTCTCTTTATTAGTGCATACTAGACTATTCTTATTCATAAAGACCATCATGGAATCCTTGAAGGCCAACTGTTGAATCATGACTATATTGATAATGGAGTGTCTTTATTGATAGGGACAAGCTTTCACTAGAAAGGACACTATCCCTTATTAACATAATCATGATTATGTAATGTTTGTCTTCAAGGGTTTCATTGATAATTCCACTTGTGATTATCTCTCTCAAATGAAACAAGAGGGAAACATGTTGGGCTCAACCCTTGTGGGAGCCCATTTTACTCCACATGTGCTATGATATCAAATGAAAATAATTCAGCAATGAAAATTTCACCTATACCTGCACAGTGAACAAACATGTTAGATAAAACAATGAAGTTCAGAATATGATGGATATTGATGATGATAATCCTCTGTTTTTCCTTGATACTTATGATGATATTGCAAAACTGATTCCAATGCCTTATGAGTGTGAACTATATGTTTTTTGATGTTGCATAAGTGGAGATTATGGGTCCCGAGAGGAAATGATGGATCCTTACTCTCTTCATATGCTTCTTTCCTTTTATATCTTCAAATGTATAGTTTATATCTCATTACTGTACTGTAGAAAAATGGATCTTTGGACATTTTCACGGTAATTTAGGTCTTTTTCCTGTGATGCTTGGCCTATTTTGCTTAGATTTAATGTTGAAATGTGGTCAAATGCATTCACATTAGGTCTTGATGCTTGTAATTCAATAAGAATATTATGGTGTCTTGCAACAGTGTTGTAAGGTGTTGTAACACATCTTCACACTTTTCTAGGACCCTTTCATTATAATTCATCTAAATATCATCTTTTTATTACTTACCAAGTCCCATTTCAAAGTGTTGTAATAAACCTTCACACTTTTCTAGGCTTGTCATCAATATTTACACCTTCCTTATGCTTTAATGGCTCCTTTATGCACTTATAGGCCTTATTTAAGTGTCTTCTTAAAGAAGAACCCAACAAACATTATTTAAATGATCATAATTCCTGAAAACCACTCAAAATCCTTGAGTGGGAATAATTTGCCATTAGGGGCGAATTAGTCCCTCTTGGCACAAAATTCAAGATAATTTCAAATTACTTTTAGGTTTTTATTCATTAAGACCTAAGGTTGGCCTATGATGAGGTATTTTTGGGAATTAGGGAATAATTGTGTATAAATACATGATTTTCCCTCTTATTTCACCCCATTGAACTAACTCATTCATTATTCATCTATCATTCTTCTCAAGTAAGCTAGGGCATCAAGAGAGCATTCAAGATTATTTTTAGACATTCAAAGGCTGAATACTCATCTATTGTCGCAACAAATCAAGATCAATCATCAAGGCAAGGTTTTTATTCCATTGTTGCATGTTTCATTACTTTGTTTCATTATTGTGGTTTAATTACCTAAAAGGGATTTGACCAAGGCAAACCCCCATGCCCTAACAATCAACATTTTCTCTCTCTTCCTTTATGTATTTGCAGATTTAGGTGTTTAGATGGCTTGGACATGATTGAAGATTAGGTTGCAAACTTGTTGAAGTCATCACCACTTTTGCAAGGCCAAAATCAACACAAAAAGTCATCAACAATGCTAAAAATTAGGGTTTCAGATTTGGACACCTAGAGGTGCAAATTGAGTAGACTGGGAGCTCCAAATTCCATTTTTGAGTTTTTAGAAAAGCTAAAGTGGACTAATTTACCCAAAGTGGCAAATGAGTCCCACTGTACTTGTTTCTTAGAGATTTTTGTAGATTTGGACACCCATTTGGCTAAAACGAGCCCTGATGTAATTTTCTAAAACTGGGACTGATTCGTCTAGAATGGCGAATGAGTCCCACCAGGCCTAAAAATTAACATTTTTAGAATTTCAGGGTCATTTCCAATTCTCAGCAAGTTTACAGGTGCACACATTCAATTTTATAGCTTTTTGTTTTGTTTTACTTGCATTTCTATCCATCTTTCTAGATGTTTTTGCATATTATAGCGTGTTTTCAAACAAGTTACATTTCTTAGTTTTGCATTCGTAACTCATTTAAATTTTTTAGTGTATTACATTTAGATCATTACATTGGCATACTTCATTCATATTTCATCTACTCTTGCATTAGCTTTGAGTGTGACAATTGCCCATTTTCACCCTTCTTTCTCCTTTTAGGTGAAAAACCCTAGAAGTGCTAGAAAGGATTAGGGTGCCAAAATCCTTTGTTACAATTATGTATTGAAATAGTTATTCCCATGGCTTATGTAGGACACCATACATTTGTGTTTATCAATACAAACATCATTTATGCAAAAAAATTTCAATCTCTCTCTCTCTCATATACAATTGCATATAATGAAATGTAATCTTCTTGATAATACTTTTGTGCATATGAATGCAAATTTTAGTAGAAAACAATGTGTACCTTTTATCTTTGTTTTGCAAACACTATCTTAGCCCCACTTGATTGAGCTAGAAGAAAAAATAGGTAATAGCTTCCATTATGGATATCGAAGTAAAAGTATCCTCACTATTAATACCTTCAACTTGTGAATAACCCTTGCAAACCAATCTGGCTTTATTCCTTACAACTTCACCATCTTCAATCATTTTTTTCCAGAACACCCACTTAGTTCCAATCAAATTCTAATCAGCAAGTTTGGGAACCAATTCCCAAGTCTAGTTCTTTTCTATATGGACTAGCTCTTTTTCCATTGCTTTTATCCAACCTTCATCCTTGCTAGCATAAAAAAAGTTTTTGGGCTCAACTTTTGACAACAAACACAAATTTACTTGCTCACTAGCTCTTGCAAACTTTCTCCTAGTCAGCACACCTTCATCCTTATCTCCAATGATCTATTTTATAGAATAATTCTTCTACACATAATTTTCTAGAGTTTTGAGAGTCTTCATTGGTTTTTGTTCCTTCTCCTCTTTCTCTTCTACTTATTATTCTTCAATCTAATGAAGTATATTAGATCCATAAACCTCTGGTTCTTGTGATATTTTACACAAGTCTTTATCTACTTTGACATTTGTACTTTCAATCACATTTCTTGATCTCTTGTTGTAGCATATGTATTCCTTTCTTTTGGTTGAGTAACCAAGAAAGATTCCTTCATCACACCTTGAATCAAACTTTCCAAGGTCTCCTTCATCTCTTTTGATGTAGCATCTGCTGCCAAATATTTTGAAGTATTTAATAGTGGGAGGCCTTCCATACCATAGCTCATAAGGGGCCTGAGTGCTATTGATGCTCAATTGTACTATGTTAAGCAAATAGATAGTAGTGTGAACTACTTCTTTCCAATACATATAAGGTAGATCAACATCCTTCATCATAGATCTAACCATTTCTTGAATAGTCCTATTCTTCCTTTTCACTACCCCATTTTGTTGAGGGGTTCTAGGAGTAGATAGATGTCTCCTTATGCCATGATCTTCACACAAAAAAATTAAATTCATATGAAGTAAAATCACCTCCTCTATCTGACCTTAAACATTTGATATTAACATCCATTTCATTCTCAACTTTTTCTTTAAAAATATCAAACTTATCAAAGGCTTCTGATTTCTCTCTTAAGAATGTTACCCAATTCATTCTATTGTAATCATCTATAAGAAACATAAAATACCTATCACCTTGTCGACACCTTATCCTTGTAGGTTCACATATATTAATGTGGATCAACTCCAATGGCCTTGAAATAGAGCAATCCTTTCTTTTGAAACTAGTCCTTGTTTGATTTCCTATTTGACATTCTTTGCACAATGTGTTTTTAGGCTTGATTATCTTGGGAATATCTCTCATTGCATGAGAGGAACCGATCTTCAACATATTGTCAAAGTTGATGTGACCCATTTATTTGTGCCACAACCAACACTCTCAAGATTAAGCTAATAAGAAAATTCTTTCATTAGCCTCCTTTAGATGATAAACATTACCATTTGTCCTTGTTCCTTCAACAACTAGTCTTTTAGACCCTACCTTTCTGATCTCACAACCATTAGCATGAAAAGTAAGGTTGTATCCCTTGTTACACATTTGGCTGACAATGAGAAGATTATGCTTTAGTCGTTTGACATAGAGGACATATTTAGTTATGTTCTTTCCATCAATGGTTATATTGCTTTTCCATAGATTTGTGCTAACTTATCATCACCAAACCTAATAGCTCCACCATCAACCTTCTTGAGACTAATGAAATTTACTCTTTTACTAGTCATTTGGTGAGAACAACCACTATTAATCACCCAAACATTTTCCTCTTCCTTTGCATGAAAGGAAGTCCATACTGCCATTGATCTTTCATTGACCTTATTATTTTGTAAGGTGTCAGACCTCTTACATTCTCCAATATTATTCTTTTTTTCCTTTCAAAGCCATAAATAGGCTTTCATCATGTGAATCATTATCTTCATCTTCAAAGGAACATCTTCTCTCCTTAGAATAGAAACTTCTTTTGACCTTATATCTTTTGTTACTATCATATGATTCTTTATAAAGATGTATTTAGATGCAAAATAACCAATCCTTCCACAATTGAAACATTTGAAAGCTAACTTACCTTTGTACTTGCCAATGCCTTTCTTCAATCTTCTCACAAAGTCTGCTTTAACCTCATCAAAGTCATCATTTTGATCAATAGCTTCATCTTCAATCCTTTTGTTACCTTTGAATGCAACTTCCTTCTATGGAGCATCTTTATCAAATTCTCTCATTTCAAAGGTAGCAAGAGCACCAAACATTTCAACAACTGAGTATTGATCCAAATCTTTAGATTCTTCAATAGAGACACTTTATGAATATAATATTTAGGGAGAGATCTCAAAACCTTCTTCACAATTTTATTTTCTTTTACTTCTCCACCAAAACCAGTGATGCCAAAAACAACTTCATGCACATAGAGCATATAAATTGTAATGTCTTCATCCTCTATCATCCTCAAATCTACTCTTGAAAATTTGTATCTTGTCTTGCTTTACTGTTGTATCACCTTCATAAATACAACTAAGCTTTCCCTAGACATCCTTAGTAGAACTACAATTTATTACCTTTAATTTTTTTGAATCAACTAACCCACACAAGAGAGCATTCTTAGCGTTTTCATTGCACTCATATAGCTTGATTTCAGCTGGATTTGTTGGAGTAGCAGGAGAAACATAACTAGCCTTGATTGATTTCCAAACACCAAACCCTAAAGAGTTTAGGTAGTCTTCCATTCTCAATTTCAAGAAAGTGTAATTAATCCCATCAAGCATAGGACCCTTCTATGAAGCATCATGTGTCATCCTAGATCTTTGCCTCAAGCTGTTAAGATTATTTAGAGGAACTTAGCTTTGATACCAATTGTTGAACACGCTTAATACTAAGGGGGGGGTGAATTAGTATATTAAAAAACCTTAACTTAAAACCCCTTCCAAAATTAATATTTTCAGCACAATACAAAATTCTTTACCCTTAAACATAATAGTAACAAAGAATGATATAGTAGTTTAAATCTTTAGCAACTTCAACAATATTCAATAATGAAAGCTATAGCAATTCTATCTTTAACCGAATCAACAACACTGAAAATGAAATGTGATAGACACACATCCACAAGTTGACACTAGATTTATGTGGAAAAAACAATGAGGGAAAAACCATGGTGAGAGTTAACTCTCAATATAAAGGGTCACTGCCAAAAAGGACTTGCAAACTAACAAGCAAAGACATTAATATGGAGAAATGCAAAGTATTTTTCAGACCAGTCCAAACAACCAACAACACTGCCAACCTTTTGCAATTCACATAAACCTCCTTGAAAACATTAGTGACCTAAAAAGAAAGGAGTGTAACATCCATAGAACTCTAACTTTCAATCCCAAACCACAAGACCACATCTTCAACAATAGAGGAATGCAAAGCAATCTCCAAAATAGAGTTTAATGCAACTTCCAAGAACATATCCTTTCAACAACTTGTGGAGGCAATAAATTTCTTTCAACAATATATGCTTTATCAAGAAAAACAAGAGAGAGCATACAACATATTGTAGACCATCAACAACACTTCTAATCCTTGTCTTAATCAAATCTATAGATATCAACCATACTTTATACTTCTTTCATTATCATTAGACAAGGCATGGAATCCGACCATGAACTTCAGAAACACCATCATACATCTATGCTAGCCCAAATTAAATGTTGTCAACAAAGACAACTAGTGCCAAGAAACAATCACTGCAACATTATCATCAAATTCCAACAATATCCCTCACTTCTCAAATGCTGAAAAACAATGCCAACCAAAAAAAATTCACCAAGTGTTGTAATCAACCACAACCAGCAATTTCACAAACATTTGTAACAATCTCACCAAGTGCTGAAATCAATGATAACCAACAATCAGTGTTGACATCAATGACAACCATTGCCAACAACTTCCTCCAAAATTGGATCTTTGCTTTCTTGGAAGATCTTGAAAGAGTGGGTTGAATTTTTGGCATTACATCAAAACTTACATATTCTTCCCCTTCTCCTCCAATGTCCTCACGATCAACAAGAATGGTTGGTACTGCATTAGGAGATTTCTTCATCTATTCCTGACACTTCTTTAATTGTGCCTCTAATATTTTTTCTTTTTTCAACATTTCATCCATGGTCATAGTATCTTCTCCATATGTTGTTGTAGGATATTTTTCTATTTGACCTTTTCCTCTCACTTTCTCAACCATTTTCAATGTGGTGTTAATGGAAGGTGTAGAATAAAATAACATGGTTACAAGATATGATGCAAAAGCTCGAGTCTATATAGACCTACCTTTGAGATCTAATATTTGTATTTTAGGTTCAATCCCTTGTATAGTTTGTTCCATGGTTGAAACTACCCTCTCTACTAGTGGAAGAGAATATGTGCTAGTTGATATGCCTCGTGGTTTCCCTATCAAGTTAATAGGGATTTCCCTTATTGGCTAGTTCACATCCACTATAATTTTAGAAATTGTGATTCCTTCACTTGATACATCTTCACTTCTTTCAACCTTATCCATATCCATTGCCTTAGCTTCAACTACCCTTCTTTTCTTTACAAGGAAATCATCATAATCAAAATCTTCCATATATTTGGATTTTCTATTTTTTTTGTTATCTTTGGGATATGTATTAACAATCCCTTTCATCTTTAGTTCATGTGCACAATGGTTTATCCATGTCTAATTAGAATCCAATATAGGTTTAGTTATTGGTTCTATAGAAGTAACTTCTGGCTTTGACTTGTCATCATATTGAAGAGGTTGATCAAACACTCTATCTGAATCATAATTATGATTAAGAATCCTTTCATCATCATATTTTATTTGAGGTGGAATTGTGTGTGTTTCAAGCATCTCATCTAGTTCAATGTGAACCTTTGATGTGACCTCTTTCTTACTTCCTGGTTATTTGCACAATCATTCCATAAATCTTCCACATGTGGGTCATGTTTCATTTTCTTAATTACATAATTTTGTAATCTTCCACATAGATCATAATATGGTCTTGCTAATTCAAATGGATAGAAGTGAAACACTTGCACTTGCAATTCCTTTTCTTATTCTTTTGCATTACTTAATACATTGCAAACATAGCCTCCCAAGTATAATGGAAATTTTATATTTCCCCTCCCATGCAATTTATCAAAGGCCTCCTATGATTCAAGTATTTTCCTTGTTACTTCCAATAGCACCACTTTATTAGTAGGGTACTTAGGAAAAATATAGGGCTTTTCAATGAATCCTTCTATCTATATATAAGTGAACTTAGAAAATTTTAAGTACCAACTTCATTGAGGATGAATTACACCTTGTGAATCCACATATATTATTTTTTCCTTATCTCCTTCAATGGTCCCTACCAAGTTCATCGAGAAGGCATCATTACCTTTATGGTAATATTTTATTGACTCTTCCAACTTCAGCTGGGGATAATGTTGGTAAACCAATTTCTATCCAGAATAATGCCCCAATACACCAATTTTATTCAATCGAAGAAGTTCAGCTTGAAGGACACATGAATAGATAATATAGGATGACATGTAGAAATACCTCGGTCTTCTAAAATTCACCATCTGTGAGTAGATGGAATCACTTACAACCTTAGACCAATCAACCATTCTCTCTATATTATTAACAATCTTAATATAACCATACATCAATTTTTTGAATGCTCTTTCCTTTGGCAACCCTACAAATCTACTTAATAAAGTAATAATATCACTAATTTCTAATTCGAAATTGCTCGTGTTTAAGGTTTTAGGAATCTTAGATAATGCCTTGGGTTTCTTACCCTCCAACATCTAAATTGCATGCAAAGAACTCTTGTTATTGTCTTCACTTTTGGAATATGATTTTGTAGCCTCTTCCTTATTTAATGGGCTCATAGATGGGTGAATGGGATTTTTGAAAGTCCAAGTAATTCCCTTTGGGTTAATTTAATGTACACCTTACCTTCCTTGACAATCAACCTCCTTGTTGGGTCATAATAATGAATGCATTCAAAGACTGATTATGGGGCTTCTACAAGCATAGGAAATCTCATTGCACGATGTAATCCACTTCTGTAAATGTTCTTTGACCATTGTGTGACGTATTCTCTATTGATGTTATTTTGTGGAACTCGTGTATATCAAAATTCCCTAGATGGGTATCTAAAATGGTGCAATATATGGGTTAGTTATGGGAAGTTGGAAAAGGTCCTTGAAACTCCTCTTTCATATCCTTTTCCCATTTTCTCATGATTTATAGTTTAATAAAATACCCACAATTAGCTTTTTATGGAATTATGGTTTCCAAATGGTTTATAAATTAACCTAGTGTTTTTATTGCTTTCAAACTATCTGATAATAAATAATTTTACCACAATTTGCTTAATGCATTGTTCAAATTGAAATGCAATTTGCATGAAATAATAAAATATAATTGTGTTTCATGAAACCCATTTAAAATTACTAAAATTAAATGAACGTGTACTTGGTTGAATTTAGGGATGTTCAAAACTTTGAGAAAACTAATTGTTAAATTGGGCTAACACAAATTATCCTTCTAGATATGCTCTTAGAAAAATCACTATGGTAATGTCGAGCTCATCACTATGCTAGCTCTACAAATCACCTTTCTCTTGCCAAATTGTCTTTTAATTGTTTAATTTTCTTTTGTGAGTTAATGAATTGATAAAATTATTTATAAAGTTGTCAAATTCACAAAAAAGTTAAGCACATTTAATGCAAAGGTCATTGTAGATAGGCATTAATGGCAAAGGGTGACAATATCAACTATTTGATTTCCTTTTGTTTTTTAAACCTAAAACCTCAATGAGATTTAGATAGAGTATATTTTCACACTCCAATTCCTTTGTACACAATTTTGAATACATTCATGCTAAATTTAAAAGGAATAACATTCATATCACAGATTAATACTAGCACTTTGATCATGTTAGGAATCATTTTATTATTGATATATTGTAGGGAAATTCTTTGTTATCGAATCACGAAGTTTTAAGGGATGAGAAATGTTAAAACTAAGTATTAATTTAGATAAAATCCTCATAATGACATCATCAAGGAAGATGATTTCATCCTTGCAGGGTTGATCATTTTGGTCAATGGAATTGATGACATAAGCTTGATGTATTGATGATGTCATTAATGTATGATTATGGGAAAATTAAGTGAACTAAAAAATTAAGTTCAAATTGTTGCATAGGCGACTGTCGTTGCACCAAAAGATCAACTTGTTAATGCCCAATACAACTGCCATATTTATACAAGATCCAAGATCCATAGGAGGTGGTTAAGCCATGCCACAAACCCAAACATCACGTTGCATAACACAAGGAGACCACAAGTGAAACTATTGCAACAATCCCCCTAATGCAAGTGAGGTGTTCGGACCTATGACCTGGCTCTGTACCAATTGTTACTTTACATGTAGTATCACCTTTGTGCAGGACTGCAATTGAAAATATTGCAACCTTAATCCCCCTAATACAAGTGAGGCATTCAAACCTATGACCTCATTTCTGATACCAATTTGTTATCCGCAATGACTCTAAGATTTGCACCAAAAGATTGACCTGTTAATGCTTGATATAGCCTCCAAAGTTAATGAATCCATAGGAGGTAGTTAAACCATGTCACAAACCTATGTTATGTTGCATAGCACAAGGAAACCAAGGAAAAAATAACACAACACAAATGGAATTGCAGTTCACTTGGAGATTAGAAATTTTTGCTAGGTACATCAATATGACATTGATATTGTATGGTTGTGGGAAGTATAAGTGAACTAGAAGTTATGTTTTGTTGAATAGTAGTTTAGATTGACCCTAGAACTTTGTAAAAGAATTAAACTTGACTCATTTGTGTTTCATGTTTGGAGTTTCAAATATAAAATCCAAAAAATAAAGTTCACTTCAATTAGAAAACACCACAATTATAGGTATATTAATTGAATTGAATATGGTAAATTTAAGAGAATAGGAAGTTTAGTGTTTAAGAAGTTGATTCATAGGTCGAATCTCGCAAAAGAATTAAAATTGATTTTGAGATCAACTTTCGGTTCTAAAAATAACTTAAATTTAACATTTTAACATCTTATAATATTTATCTCCCATATGGATGCAATGAAGCTAAAATTCAAGAATACCTAACTAAACCAAATAATAATGCTATAAAATATGAAGTTTGGATAAGTTTCAAAATTTCGTAAAGGAATTAATTATGTAATATAAAATGGTTGGATCCACTAGCAACAATAAGACCAAGAAAAATACTGAAATCTTAAAAATTGTGAGTTCACTAGCATTGAAACCTTCCACAACTTCGAGGAAAATCAAGTGGACTACATATTGTAGGAGAACTAAGGGGAATTGACACATTGTTTCGGTTGGGTACAAAATGCATGTAAATAAATAACTTGATTATTTTAGAAAATTTGAAGGAAAATCAAAAGGAAAATTAGCCTAAATTTTGATCCTCTATCCATCCATAACAAGATTTAAGCCAAACTAAAAGGCCAAAGTCAAAATTTGAATTGAAGAATTTGTGGAATTTTGACTTTAATTGACAAAGCAAGCCAAAAGAAAAAAAAGTGGGGTCCTCATTTATCTAAGAGAAAAATGATGCATGTTGTGAGACTACACAACAACTTTCAATCAAATAAAATAAACAAATTTCAAACAATTTAAATAAAAGAAAATTTGACTATAAATTCTAATTTTCTGAAAGCTTAAAGATTGCTATCAAATGACTTCATAGAACAATACTTATTCAAAAGGATAACAAAGTTTTCCAAATGAATTTGAAGATATTGTGTAAATGATTCATTCCTTCCTTTTGAAAATTGTGAAGATAGCAATGTTTGCATTAAGCTACATCGTTTGGTTTAACCTTTTAAGCACTCCTAGATAGGCCTTATTGCTTACAGATTATGCATCCATAGCCCTAGCAAGTTTATATTTATAGTTTCTCCAAACATAGATCTACTACCGATCGAGGGCATCCACTTAGCTGGTAGAGACTTTGGATAGCCTAAAATTTAATTTCTGCCTCTTTTGATTTTTAATAAAAAAAATTCTTTTGATATATTTCTTCTCATAGCTCTTTTCATTTCAACTTAATGGAAATTAATCATACTATTAGGTTAGGAATTATAGTGGTAGCAAAGGACAACCTTTAGATTTATCACTTAATATAAACATTCACTACCACCCCAACTAATTCAAAATAAAATAAAATTTGTAGATATATAATTCCTTGAATGCTTCATGTTATCATCATTGAACCATATTTTCATGGGACATATGAAACAAACTAAACCCATAAAATTTATAGACTTATACAAAAAAAATCTTTGATTTCCTAAATTCAATAAAATTTACTATTTTATAGGTTTACAGCTTACCTTATTTGACATCTTAGAAAAATAAGAACCTCTAGCACACACAACACTATGCATAAAATATGCAAATATTTACTAAAAAGGTCATAAATAAATTAAAAACTTATGGCTGGAAGTAATACTTTAGGAATTGAGTGCTGAGAAGAAAAGGAACATCTTCACCAGTTAGGGTCTTTAGCCTATAGGTGCTATCTCCTAAGATTTCAGCTATTTGAAACAGTCTAGTACAAATTTTATGAACTTTCTGTTGTTACCCTTTTTCTCATGGGCCTTATCCCAACAAAGAACCATGTCAGATATTTTGAAGGCTTTTATTTTGTCTCTTTTGTCGAACTAGCATTTCACAACAAATTGATGTTTTTCATTTAAGTGGTCTATAGATTTGGTTTGTTTCTCTTCTAGGTATAAAAGTTGGAGCAACCTTGCTTCCATTTTATCTTCCAAGCCTAGATACTCTTGGGAAAACTGCTAGGTGGGGGTTTTTAAATTTATGGGAAGGAAATGGGATCTACATATACTAGTTGATATAGAAAATTTCCCAAAGCTTATTTATAGGTTCCTATCACCCAAGTGTGAATTTCAAAAGATTGTGCCACTCTCTAGGATACTTTTCAATAAAAATTTTAATGGTATCAATATATTTTTATTTTTATTCAACCTAAAACCATTTCCTTAAAGGTAATATTTGGAATAATTTTTTTTAAAAAAATGTCATATTCAAATACAACTAGAATATTTCAATAAAGAAAAGGAAAGTTGTCATCACATACGAATAAGTAGGAACACCAAACCAAGTTATGATGTTTTCTTCTAAAAAGTTTATCACTATCTTAGTGGTGCATTGCTTGGTGCATGTAGCTCTTGTGCATATAATGCAATAATTAGAAATGGTCAAAACATACTTATGTCCTATAGAGGAAGGAATTTTTTTTTTCCTATGAAATCAAGTCCCCATTACGCTTGAAAGGTGTAGTTCTGCATATTTGGTTGTAGTGGTAGTGTTGTGTACCTTTCTTTGGTTGACGTCGTCTAAAAATTTTGGAAATTTTTTATCTGCTCCAATTTACCTTTTAACATTGTAGACTAGTAATATCCTACTCTTAGGATTTTATGTGTAGTATCTAAGTGGGCTCTGTGAGTAGTTCCAAATTTATCATTTAATTCTTGCATGACCTTGTAAGCTTCTGTATGATTCAAGAATATGAGATATATGTTGTCATGATTTTTCCTGAAAAGGATTCCTCATTTTATCATATAACTGTAAAATTTTAACCTTAATTCCCTTCTTTGAGATGCTTTCAAATTATCTAGACAAATTTTGTAAGCAAATAGCGGACAATATTGAACTACCAATCATCAATAGTAATAACGCCGACTAGCGTGCTAACAGTTAGTAGGATCAACTACCTAATTCATTAATGCTTGTCCTTTGAATAGCTCTATAGGGGTAATCTCTAAATTAAATTCTTGTAGAGATAGTATGCCCTTTCTAGTTTCACTAGGCTTGCTTTGCATGAGAAGAACTTTCATTGTAGAGTCAGCTACTACATCTATGACTTGACTTCTTAAGATGCAATAAAGAAAATTCTTCACTTCCTTCACTAAGGTGAGAGCTTGTCTTTCAACATGCTGGTATTGTATTTTTTCTTCCTTAAAAGGAACACTCATGAAATCAATGGGAATTTCTTCTTTACTCTCATTCTTTTGAATGAGGATAATTATTGAGCATGTGGGTATGTGCGGGATCTGATGGGCCCAAAGTGGCAATATGATGGGTATGTGTAGGGTATGTGGCCATGACTTTTTTTTTACCCAAAAATTGATGAAAGCAGCCGTTTTTAAAGGATATTCTTAGCTTTCACCAATATAAATTAACTAACTTTACTTTGAATTTAATAAATAATTATTATTCATTTCTATTTGAATTATATTCAAAGAATCTGATTGATAGGTTGATTGAAAAACATCCTGGCTTTCAAATGGTATCACATTTTGAATACGAAACATGTGTCCATACTATAGGATTAAAAGAAAATTGAATTTCATGAAGTTTTGAGCAAGTTAAAGGGTAGTCGGACAACAATTTTATATTTTTAAAAACTTGTAATGAAATCATAATTAATTATTTATGAAAAAAATTACAAAAAATATACATCACATTGGGACATGAGTCCTCTGTATATCCTAGAATCTTATAAAAAAATATTATATTTTATTGTGGTTAGGGTAATTAAAACAAAGACCTACTTCTTATTTTTTCCCCTAAAATTTAAGTACTATTGCGTGAAATTTCAAATTTTACCAAATAGATTTAAAAAAAAAAAAAACCGTGGTTTAGAAACTATATTCTATTTTACAAATTCTAATCTTATATATTTTCCAAATAATATAGATAACTTATTCAAATTTTTATGTCAAGTTTACCTAACTCACAATTTTTCTGATTTTTTTTTCCATGAGGCCTATTTTTTCCATGATGATCCTGCACATACCCATGTTTTGATGCAAATGAATAGATTTAGAATGGATTTGTATAATCCAGAATAGTTAAAATTGGTGCATTTGCTATTACTTTCTTAACATCCTCAAATTTATCTTTTTCCTCAATGGTCCATTCTATTTTAGTGTCCTCCTTGAGCATGGTGTTCAATGGAAAAACAATTTTAGCAAAACCTATAATGAACTTCCTAACAAAGTTAATCTTACTAAAGTAAGACTTTAGTTATTTCTTACACCTAGGTAATTGAAGCTTCATTATAACATTGAACCTTTATGGATTGATGGATATATGATTTTCAAAAATAATATGACCAAGGAGCTTCCCTTAAGTCATACCAAATAAACACTTCTTCAGGTTTAATGATACCCCATGTTCAACACATCTTTTCTCTCAAGTTTGAAATGTGATCTCCCCTATTCTTTGAAAAATAATGAGTTGATTGTCCATATAAATTATGATACACTTTTCAATCAATATATTTAAATGCAATATCCATATACCATTGAAATATAGTGCCAACATTAATCAATCCAAATGGACTCCTTTTATAGGTGAATGTTCCCCACTTGGGATGGTGAACACTATTTTTAATCTATCTTCTCTATCAACCATGACCTAGTTGTAATTAAAAAGTCCATCTAAAAATGACATCATTTGGGACCGATTTAATATTTGTAGTAACTCACCTAGAGATGGTAAAGGATAATTATCCTTTTCTGATGCTTTGTTCAAGATCCAAAAGTATACACATAGCCTTATATCACCATTCCTTTTTCAAACTAGTACAGGTTGGCTACCTAAGTTGAATGCTTATTAGGAAAGATAATTATCACATAAAGTAACTTTTTAACTTCTTGGAAGATCAAAGGTTCCATAAGCACATTAACTCACAT
Source organism: Sequoia sempervirens (assembly GCA_007258455.2). Lineage (NCBI taxonomy): Eukaryota > Viridiplantae > Streptophyta > Pinopsida > Cupressales > Cupressaceae > Sequoia > Sequoia sempervirens. Next base: position 9,724 of record VDFB02383847.1, on the reverse strand, counting down.
ATTCTTTTGCCTAAAAGGCTTCACATCAAGTTTCAATGGATCTATGTGTTATAATCTATGTATCATAAGTGTTCAAGTCTTCATAGCTCCAATAAATGACATGATGGTAATATTTTAATGCTTTGTCCATGCCTTCTATTTCTTCAATAGTACAAACCCTTTCAATTAGTACATTCTTCTATTCTCCTTCACTTCTAAATTGAATAGATCACATTTTTCTCCTTTCGATTTATGAAAGTCTTTTAATTTGATCATTTGATCAACATCAAATAATATTTCTAGTTCAAACACCCCTTTCAGAATAATATTTTTCTTCAAATTTAATAGACCATTTTCTTTGATCTTGATTTATTCTCTAACTATTTCATCAATCACCCATGCTTACAATAAAATATAGGATATGTTGATCATCTTCAAAAACTTGAAAATCTATTACATTATCATGAACAGATAGAATAGACACAAGCTCAACAAAGACATTTTTCAATCTCAACAAGGTTAGAAGTTCTAATATAATGGTTGCAACTACTAGTGCATCAAATCTATGATTGAACTTTCTTGGAATATATTTAATATTGAAATCATCAAAACTTTTAATAAGATCCCTCTACATCTATAATTAGATAATCTTTTTGTTACCAAATTTTCACCTACAACTCAAATTGGCAGAGCTGAAACAACTTATGTTCATTTTAAGGTGAAAGATTTCAATTTATTTTCACTTTGATTAACAATTGAATATTTTGAAGTTTAAGAGAAAGAGTTCAATTTTATTGTGCAATGTGTTTTCAACAAGAGAAAGCATTCAGTTTTCCATTTAGTGTTTACAACATAAAAAGAGATTACATGAGATTAAAGGATATTGCTTTAAATCAATTCTGTAATGATTTATTCACTTCATAATGTTGCATACATGTTGCAAAAGTGATACACAAAATTGTACACAACTGCAAAGAATGTTGTTTTTCAAGTTCATTGGAAAGAAAAAATAGATCAAGTGTCCCACACAAGTCATGGGAATAGTTGAACCAACATAACACAAGGAATGTACTATGCAACTGAAGATAAAGGAAGGAAAGAAACACATAAGAAGAGACATAGCCATCATTGTCCGAGGTGTCTTTGAATTGGTCTTCATTGTTGCTTGCCCCTCCTTGCTCCTAGTCTCCAAGTGAACCTACACATGATTGAGAAAGATTTGTTAGAGATCCGGTTATGAATCCTCCTATATGATTTATCAACATAAATATAGTACATTGCTTATGGAACATTGAGTCAATTGAACAAATATCAGATGTATGCAAGAGAGCCTGAAAAAATCAAATATCATAGAAGCATTGAGCTTCCTTTATTTTTTTTCTAACATGTTTGTTCCCTGTGTAGGTATAGGAGAAATCATGTTGTTGATTCATTTGTGAAGACATGATAGCATGTGGTGCAAAAATGTGCTCCCACAAGGGTTGAGCCTAGCATGTTGCCCCTAATTCTCAACAGGGGACTGAAAGAGGAATTCACTTTCACAATGCTCAAGAGAAACATTTCAACTAAAGGAGTAACTCATTAAGCAATTGCAAGAGCTTCAAGCTCATTGATCATTCATGCCAGTCAAATCTAAGAGTTCAATGAAATTTGAATCATGAATGATCAAGGGCTCTTTTGAATAATCAGTGAATATGTAAAACAAGAATGAAATTGCACTATCTTTCATTGGAATTTTTTGTTTGCATACAAGTATGTCAAGTGATCATTGATTGACTACATAGTGTTGTTACTATATCATGTTACTACCATATTTCATATTTATGTTGCTAACATTAATAGGACAACAAAGAATGCAACAAAATATATGCATTGTTCACTAGTGCTAAGATGGAAGCAATCATCAAGCCTTCATTGCACAAGAAAGCTCACACAAGTTGCAATGGTGGAGCAATAATTTCCTTGCATGCTCACAAGAATGTGAAGCAATAGTAATAAAGAGAAGGGATAAGGCCACAACATAGCATGCAATAGTGTCATCATTGTCAACCTGGTTAATATATGGAAGGCATCATAGGTTTGCGTGCAATTTTTTTGAAAGGAAATAATGACTTTGCAAGTGGAACATCATCATAAGTAAAATAGAATAAGAGCACAATATTTGAGACTTTGTTTCAATATTATGACAAGATTTAGTACTTGAAAAGAAACATTCATGGTGGAGGGTTTTAGCTATATGTTTGATGCTTTTGATGATAAGAAGCATTAATCATGCCCATTTTTATAATGCAGAAGTAAACTTCAACAGTAGTGGTGAAGCTCACATAATACCTACAGGTACTTTTGCTTTTTCAGAAGCAAGCATGCTATACTAAAGTTGTTATATGATAAATGGAAATGATGAACAAGAATCTTAACATATGAAAGTAAAGAAAGGAGCTTTACTTATTTCTTCATAGAAGGTGGTATCACAATGCACAATGTGCGGCCATTGAAACAATGCAAAGAACAAAGAATTCAGAGCATTCATGATGCATCTATCTAAGTGAAATCACGTTGTCCAAGCGGAAAAAAGTTATAAGTTTCATTGTTGCAACAATTGCTTTACACCTTTTCTCAAGTCATAATATAAAACTGTGTAATGAATGATCATCTCATCAAGACAACATATGTGTATCGAAGTATAAGCTACTCACAACAAATGTTAAGGTACATGAAGAGGAACTATGGTAATGAGTTCGAGGAACCTTGGTGAATGTTCAACATGAAACCCGAATTCTTGCGAGAAGGGGAAATACCCATAATGCACAATGGTTTCAAAGTGAGGGTTTCAAGATACAACCCCAAATTTTTCCAATCTCAAGGCTGCCAATGAATTTTTTCCTTTTGTTTTTCACAATAATGGAGGTGTAGAGCTAGAGTTTTAAGTAAATCACCCTTGGGTTTATTCTCAACCAAAGGTATGAATATAGTAAGAAAGAAAATGAAAGTTTTATTCTTTCAAAGAGAGCAATTTATGAACTATTGAGGGTTGCGGCCTAGGAGTTAATTTCTTTTGTTTCTCAAATAACCAAACCTGCATAGGTTCATATAAGAGGAAAGTTATGTAAATGCAAAAAATGAGAGAATGACCTAGAAATTTACAAAGGTATAGCCATAGAATGCATAAAACTCTTTCATTTCTGCAAGAATAAAATGCCCAAAAGTAGAGAAGCGTGGCCATAAGGGCCTTATGAATAAAGAAAATGGCAAGCATAAAATACAAAAAAATTCTTAATTTTATGGAGTGAATCGAAGCTATGAAGTTTCATTCATTATCTTGCTCAAATCAAGCTTTTTATCATAAAAAAATGAAGAAGAATACAAAGCTTGAATGTTGGAGAGATTACTCGAGTTTGCAGAGGAGAAAATACATTTAAATGATTGCTATAAATTCTCCAAAGAATTCTTCAATGGCGGCCTTGAATTGATAAAAGATATCAATAGAGAAAATACATGAGAGATGCATTAGAAGTTTGAGCATAGCCATGGCTAAGAGACCAAAGAATGTTTTCAAAATGAAATCAATGAAGATATTTTTGCATATCTGTAGAAGAGACAATCACCTACCAGCGTTCCTGAAGAGAAAATCGATGAGAATCCTTCAAAAAGCTCTAGATTTCAAATCCCAGTGATGGCGGCATGTACAGGGTAAGGGAGCTCAAAAATTTCCAAGATGCAAATGGATGAGTAAAATTAGGGATTCAAAGTTTTGTTGTTAGGGTTTCCCATATGTGCCCTAATTCAAGCTTAGCATTTTTATCACATTGAATTAAGTTTTAATGAATTTACTAATTCCCTTGTGTTATTGTGTTGCTTTACACATATTTCATACCTAGGATTTATGCCTTAGCTTTATTTTGATGGCCTGGAGAAAAATCAACATTAGAATCCCTAGTTATTTTTATGATTTTTTTTGAGAAAAATCATATAGCCCAAGCCTTAATTATTTTCTATTTTTTAGAGAAAATTAAATAACTAAGGGAGAATATTATATACCTTACAAAAGATAATCAAATATCATGAGGGCCTTAGTGAGTTGCTTTGATTTTTGCAAAGTATGAAAGTTTTATTTTTATTGCAAAAATCAAAATGATCAAAGCCAAATTGAAAAAATCAGAAGCAAGTCAAGTGTAATTGGAGCTTTCTATTGTCAAGTGTAATTGGAGCTTTCTATTCTTGTAATTTGTAAACTAAAAATGATGCAAAACATCATTAAAGTAACATTTCTTTAAATTACCTTAGTGTTTGTTATTTTAAAAATGCAATTAGTCTCCTTAGAATCTTTCTATTTGTGAGTTTGAGTTCTTGGGCGAAATTGGAAAAAGATGAACAAACTGAACCTTCTATTTTCAATTCTCTGCCAGTTTGGACCTAATTTTGTGAGGCTTTTGGATCAACCTACTAGATATAGAAATTTTCTATATTTCTCATGCAATTTGGAGCAGTTTTGGGCACCACTTTTTAGGCTTTTCTTTGGAGCTCAAAAATGGATCAAAGTTGCTAATTCAGAGATGCAGTTCAACTTGATTTTTCTATTCTCACTATTGGAGACACTTGGGAGATACAGGTTGGAGAAATTTTTTATTTTTCTCATTTCAAATTGTTGTTTCTTGCTCTCCTACTCATTTAAGAGAGTTTTGTAAACACTGTTGTACTTAGATTTTGAGCTTGATACTCCTTCGGTTTTAATAAACAATAGAGCTTTCCTTCTCATTTCTTGTCTCATTTTTGCAGTGATAATTTGATGTTTATTGTGATCCAAAATACATACTCCTTTTATGTCTTATTATTGCAAACTTGTGTGCAAGAGTTTCATATAAAATTAGGTTGTATTTTGTGTTTGGTCTTGTGAGCCTTCATACAAATCACTATTGGGTTATATGTTTTATGGTGAGATTGTGAGAGTTGAAGTTTTGAGAAAAGTTATCAAAATCTTTAAAATTTATGGTGAGTCATCTTTAGGTTTTAGGATTTCACATTCATTTTTCCTACTAACCCTTTCCTCAGAAATTATTTTAGATTAGGTGATTTTCTAGGGGAACCAGTCCGCTCTGGAGATTCACTCTCACCATGGATTACCCACAATCTGAGAGTGTTTCCATGTTTCAACAAGATAGTAAAATTTATCTTTGCTAAGGGTGCAATCCTAATTGAAAAAAGTTTTTGGCATGCCCAATGGGACTCTAAAATTTGTTTTAGAGAAAGATTTCAAAGTTTTAAGCTGATGTTCTGGTATACACAACAATATTTCCAACCTTTTGAGGTTTTAAGTATACTTGGTGACTCTGTTCTTTGGTTTTGCATGCAGATATAAGTGATGGTGTGTTGCAAAAATCATCTATTTATTCCATTTTCTAGCTTTTACATGAGTAAAAATGTCAAATTTTCATAGGAAATATGAATATTATCCGCCATCTCCATGTCAGCCATATCAACATATTCATGCTATTGGTTTCAATTCCTTGGCTCCTCAAAACCAACATTCGCAATATAATTACCACCCACCCACCCTTGCCCAATATTCATCTCAGCCTTCATATTCTAAAAATTAGCCCCAAAATATTGAAGGATTGAGCTTCAGAGATATAAGGTTGAACTATGAAAGGAAGATGAGTGAAATATAAAAACAAAGAAATTAAATAGATAGTAGGAAGAGATTGCAAGCATAAAGGGTATGTTGTTTGACTTCATACATTAGTTCACAAAGTAGGTAGAGGAGATCAAGAGGCAACATGAATACAATCAACAACAAGAACAAATGACTTACCAAGCCTATCTTTGTGAGTAGAAGTTGGATGCACAAAAACATGAAATTCAAGCAACTCTTATAGTTATAGAGCAGCCTGCCCAAAAAGAAGTTCATAAGTATGAGTTTCCAAGTTTTAGACAAAATGAGCCTCTCAGTATGCCTAAAGTTGAGATACCAAGTTTTAGACAAGATAGGGCCCTTAATTCATCAATCCAACCTCTTAATCTTGTAATACTAGGTTTCTAAAGCCTCCATCCATTGGAAGTTGAGTAAAGTAGTTTGTTTTAGCCTTTTATAGCTCTGGAACAACCTCTTGAGCAACATTTTCCCTTGCAAGAAACCCAAAAATCTCCCCAAGTTTCCTCACCTGATGAGTCCAAGGAGTAACCCTTTGATCCTAATGTTGCACTCCTCTGGGAGAAGATTAGAAATGTAGATCTATCACATTTAATTATACAACAAGAGGTTGTTGCTCCATATGAGTCTTTGTTTGTTTTGACTAACGAGCTTCTTGGTTTTGTTGAAGAAGATGGACATGTTTTAGTATTTATCTGAGTAGATCAATCAGGGCAATGGGATGAGGAGGTAAAGAAGGTTGATCAAGAGGAAAACTCTACAGTTTGGTTCAATGAGTTACGTGCTTTCATTGAGAAGGATGATGAAAATGCTCTTTTTGAGTAGCAAGAAGAGGTCAAAGAATGTGATGAACTACGGGTTGAGGAGAGTAAGTGTGGTGAGGAAGTAGTTGTAAGTCAGAGAGGGGAGTGTAATGGTGAGCCTTTTGTGGAAGTTAAAGAGATTGATGAGTGTTATCGTAAGAAAATTCATGATACTAACCCCAAATTGGATGACCAGGAGCTCGAGGAGAATCCATTTCAAGCTGAGATTGAGCTTTTCTGCTCATGTTTGATGCTATACCAACATCTTTGAAGGAGGGTTATTCGGAACAACAAAAGCAAGAGGTGGAGGTGGTTGAATTCTCAAACGAGCCATTTGTTATAAAGCAACCCAATCAACAACACGACCTCAACTGGTTGGAGGAGTTTAAGGCTATTGCTTTAGTTGAAATTTTTTTGGAGACTATTTTGTGGTTTGAGCATTTACCTTCCTTTATTGGAAAAGAAAAGCATGATTTAGAGTGTGCCTCTTTGACTAATAGTGAGTGTTTTGAGATGAAACCAACTGTTCCTAAAATCCTTCCAAGGGTGGATAGCTTCGATGAATTATTGGCCACTCTAATTAAAGAGAATGGTCCATTGACCATGGAAGAGGAGATAACTTGGAAAGCCATCATGCAAGGTGAGGATAATGTTGTTATTTCTAATCTCTTGAATTGTTTTCCCTCTAGTCCAAAGCTTTCGAGGGGATGTCCTATTAGGCATCTAGCTGGGTTGGGAACCAACAAGAAGGAGTAGGCCCATGACAATGTTGATCTTGAGCATCAAGGGATGTATCATTTTGAGCACAATTAGTTCATTTTTTCACTTGATCACCTTTGTTTCACAAACCAAGATAGGTGGGTAAGTGACTGGATTTTCCTTCTTAGAGAGGTGTTGCAACAAATTGCTAGATATTTGATTTTTCTCCACATCTTTTGTTTGATTCACAAGCATGCAAAGCATCCTTTGTTGGTTAGAAGGGGTAGCTATTTTTCAAAACCAGTTAACTGTTTTGTTTAGGCAGCCATCTTTATTGGTTAGTCTAGGTTAGAAATAGTTTTGTTGCTAATAAGTGCTTGAAGCATATTTTATTTCAGTTATTTTCTTTCGCTAAGTGTTGCTACACATTGTTTTCTAGCCACTAGGGCCTCTTAGTTTGCTTTTAGTTCTGTTTGGTTTTGTTTTTTGGAGTCTATGCAAGTTCAGTTTCATGAATTTATGAGTTTGAGTGGGAAAGATGTGACTTTGCACCCAATGAATGTGTTTAAGGAAATTGGTCTAATGCTTAGCAGGCAAGCATTCAACAGAAATCGTCAAGAATGTTACCAATTTTTCTCCTACAACTCAAATTGGCAGAGCTGAAACAACTTATATTCATTTTAAGGTGAAAGATTTCAATTTATTTCCACTTTGCTTAACTATTGCATATTTTGAAGTTTAAGAGAAAGAGTTCAGTTTTATTGTGCAATGTGTTTTCAACAAGAGAAAGCATTCAGTTTTCCATTCAGTGTTTACATCATAAAAAGAGATTACATGAGATTAAAGGATATTGCTTTCATTCAATTCTATAATGATTTATTCACTTCACAATGTTGCATACATGTTGCAAAAGAGATAGAAAAAATTGTACAAGACTGCAAAGAATGTTGTTTTTCATATTCATTGGAAAGAAAAGAGAGATCAAGTGTCCCACACAAGCAGAATAATTGAGCCAACATAACACAAGATACTTACTAACACGATGAAGATAAAGGAAGGAAAGAAACACATAAGAAGAGACATATCCATCATTTCTTGATGTGTCTTCGAGTTGGTCTTCATTGTTGCTTGCCCCTCTTTGCTCCTGGTCTCCAAGTGAACCTGCAGATGATTGAGAAATATTTGTTAGAGCTCGGGTTATGAATCCTCCTATATGTTCTATCAATAGAAATATAGTACATTGCTTATGGTGCATTGAGTCGGGTTGAACAAATATCAAGGTAGCATGCAGAGGCCTCAAAAATGAAATGTTATATGGGCATTGGGCTTCATTTTGTTTTTTCTAACATTTTTCCCTATGCAAATATGGAGAAATCATGAGCTGCTAATTAATTTATAAAAGACTGTGAACATACGTTTTAAAGTGGGCTTGACGAGGTTTAGCCCAGCATGCTACCACTAATTTTCAAAAGGGGACTGAAAGAGGAATTCACTTTCACTTTTCACAATGCTAAAGAGAAACATTTCAAGTAAAGGAGTAACTCATTAAGAAACAACAAGAGCTTCAAGCTCATTGACCATTCATGATAGTCAAATCTAAGAGTGCAATGAAATGAGAATCATGAATGGTCAAGGGCTCTTTTGAATAATTAGTCAATATCTAAAATAGGAATGAAATTGCATTATCTTTCATTGGAAATTTATGTTTGCATACAAGTATGTTAAGTGATCATTGATTGAATACATAGTGTTGTTATTGTATCACGTTACTACCATATTTCATATTTATGTTGCTAACATTAATAGGACAAAAAAGAATGCAACAAAAGATATGCATTGTTCACCAGTGCTAAATGGAAGCAATCATCAAGCCTTCATTGCAAAAGACAACTCACACAAGTTGCAATGGTGGAGCAACAATTTCCTTGCATGGTCACAAGAATGTGAAGCAACAATAATAAAGAGAAGGGATAAGGCCACAACATAGCGTGTAGTAGTGTCATCATTGTCAACCTAGGTAATATATGGAAGGAATCATAGGTTTGTGTGCAATTTTTTTGAAAGGAAATAATGACTTTGCAAGTGGAATACCATCATAAGTAAAATAGAATAAGAGCAAAATATTTGAGACTTTGTTTCAATATTATGACAAGGTTTAGCACTTTCAAAAGAAACATTCATGGTGGAGGGTTTCCATTGTATGTTTGACGCTTTTGATGATAAGAAGCAATAATCATGCTCATTTTCAAAATGCACAAGTAAACTTCAACAACAGTGGTGAAGCTTAGATGATACCTACAGGTACTTTTTCTTTTTTAGAAGCAAGCATGCTGTAGTAAAGTTGTTATATGATAAATGTAAATGATGAACAAGAATCTTAACATTTGAAAGTAAAGAAAGGAGCTTTACTTATTTCTTCATAGAAGGTGGGATCACAATGCACAATGTGCAACCATTGAAATAGTGCAAAGAACAAATAACTCAATGCATTCATGATGCATCTATCTAAGTGAAATCACACTATCACGTGGACATAAGTCATGAGTTTCACTTTTGCAACAATTTCTTTATATCTCTTCTCAAGTCATAATATAAA
>VDFB02383846.1:0-18270 GCA_007258455.2 Sequoia sempervirens | reverse complement strand
CTGATGTTTTTACATGTTGTTCACACTCATAAATTTCTAGATTGGTCCTACCGTATGCATATTTCACCCATATTTTTCCATATTGCCCCATTGAATCTATCGAGTCATGCATTTTTCACGTTGTGGTCCATATCGGCATAGGTCTATGACTGTCTCCCCGACCCACAATGCATTTCTGCTAACATATGTTTGCTGCAAGCATATCGACATGACAATATCAAGGTCTCCCCGATTCATTTTTCTGACAGACATCTATGTTGCCTATCGGCAAGACATTTTTTGTGTCACAGCAATCGAAGTTTTCATGCTAGCAGTTATCAGCAAGACGTTCACACGGTTTCGGTGACAAAGGATATTTCAAATCGGTAGGAGCTATGCCGTCGGGATGATGTTTCATCGAATTCAATATGTCTCCCCAATCGGCAATTGAGGAGATTATTGGTATGAGTTTTGATATGCGAGATGATGTCTCAACAACTTCGTTGGGTCTTGTCGATGTGGTTTTCATCAAAGGTTTATTGGCGTGAGATCCTTCATTGGCATGGGGTCTTGGTGAGACCTTATTGTCTCACTGACCGACGGTGGAAGGATTGACATTTCGGCAAAGGTTTGGTGCTCTGGTGAGAGGTCATAACGAAGTGTATATGTCTCATCGACGAAGCACAAAGAGGTTTCTTTCAAATAGCTTTTGGTGTAAGTATTGCTTTCTCTTGGCGATCAAGGGTTATCTCGGGGTGACTTTTGGTAAAGCAAAGGGTACTCTACATGAGGTCTCCCCAACATTCATGTGTCTCGCTGATACCCAGAATGAAGATTATATCTCTATGAGAGTGTGCTCTTGTCTTGGTGACTTGGAATTGATAAAGGACTTTCGGCATGACATAATGGTTTCAATATGTTGTTTCCCCGATATCACAGTGTTACAACGAAGGAACATAAGAATACTCTCCATGACCCGATTAGTAACAAATAGAATGCTATAGTGAGATATAGGTGAATGCGTGGGCATATGGTGAAGCGAGAATATAATCTATGTGACATCTCACAGAGCGATGAAAGCCCATATTGGCCCGAAATAAAGCCATGAAGCGACCCGGTGATTAGATTGCCTTTGGCGTGAAGCCCGATACAATATGTCTCGCCGACTGTTTCACAAATGAATGAAAAAAATTCAAACACTGTGGCCGACATGTGAATTCATAAAACCGTTGTAGGCCGACTTGATTGGAGCTCGAATTCTATGGAGGGCCGACATAAGATTTCAATATGATGTTTTCTTCTTGTCTTTGGTGTATAAATAGGAATTTTGTAATTGTAAATTAACATCGACTATCGGTTATTCGTCTCTGATGAGAAATTATATGGATACGATTGCAATAGATTTATAGGATAGAGACTATGTTGCATGTTTTCCAAGCTGGAGGTATTTATGAAAGTCAATTGATGTTGCTACACATTTCTGGTGTCAATTATCTGTTCAATTTAATGAAAGTATTGCTAAGCTATCTCCAAGATGGATTCTTTCTAGTTGTTTAAATTGATGTAACAAGTTTATATTCGATTTATCAATGCACAATTGTTGTATCTATGTGGTTAATTGATTGGTTCTTTCAAGCAAAGATTAAATCCTTTTAGTTGATCACAGTAATCAGAGAGATTCATTTGGATTGTTAAAGTAGAGCTTAGTAGTCATAGTTTTGCATGTTTATACAAGTTATAAACATAATATATGCCAGATAATTTGAGTTCTCTAGAGAGTGTTGCTCATCTTGATTTCATTTGACTCCGCATACCCAATAAGGCACTGGTCTCTTTCATTTTATCATTCAGATTCATTTATTTTCTTTACATCTATTAATTGAGCATAGTAGGATTTAGATTTGAAGATTGATGTTGCTATTGTTATCAAGTTTGGTTTCATTTGTTCACTCCCATCTGCCATTGTGGACAAAGCATTTCAAAAGGTTAATCATAAGATAAGTCTGCTCAAATCAAAAGGTACACCCGCCTAGGTTTAGCAACACAAGAGTAGAAGGTTGAATTCTTTTGACTTTGTTCAGTACCAAACGTATCAAGAGATTGAAGCCTCTTGAGGCATTCACCTGCTTTTGAGAGTTAATAGGCCCAATGCTCGTCGGGTTTTGAAGACATCCTAACAAACTTTGATCTCTCCTCCATACCAAGCTATAGACGCAAGCCAAATTTGAGATTACACAACCTTCAAATGAACTACCAATGCACCCCACACAAAATATAACAAATTGTTGTCAGGGGATCGTGCAAGCCAGCCTGGGTATGAAGCACAATCTTGATCCTTCCCAAAGTGTGTGATATCACTTCAGTGATTATGGAAAGATGGAACCAATTAGCCAAATGTCACCTTCATATCACACCTTGCCTCCTGTAAACCAAATAAGACCATAGGAGTAATGGGTAATGATGTCAATTCCATCATGCCCATCCAATCCCATAGCATAGATGTCAGTCACCATCAAATTTTAATTTTCTCCTGCTAAATCAATGCCACTGCATACCCAATATGGTCCCACACATGTCAGCTAAGCAATGCCACCTTGATCCCCATCGTCCAACTACACCTCCTAAATGTGGAAAGTAGCCCCCCCAACCACCCACATTCTCTTTCTTCCTTTTATATCTTTGTTTTTCTTTTAATTTTTATATAATAAAAAAAATTATTCTAATTTGTTCTTTTTTGGGTTCTCATTATCTTGTATTCTTGTTCCTATTTTTGTTTTTGTTTTCATCCTTATCTATCTTTTGGTTCTTTTTATTATAATTACAATATGTTCTTTCTTTTTTCATTTATTAGTCCTTAATTCTTACCTTAATTTATATTTTATTATTTTAATTTTATAAGCTTTTAAAATTAAAATTAAAAAAAAATATTAAAGTAAGAAGAATCTAAATTGACTTCTAGAAAAGTATGTGCTAATTTCTCTTGTTATATAAATTTTAATATTTGTTTATTGTCTTTTATCCTTTTGATTGTTGTTTTTATGCTAATTAAAAAAATATCTTCTATTATATATTTTTATATTAAATATTTGTTGTTTTTCCTTTTTAGTATAGGTTGTTTGGATTTAGTTAATATTTAGTAAATCTTTTATCAAAATATTTTGAAAAATAATTGCTAATAAAAAATGCATAAGGCAATTAAGGTTGTCTCTTGGAAATTTATTTTTTCAACTTCTATAGGACCTTTTATTTTAGTTTATTTTAATTTTGTTTTTTCTTATAAATCTTGTTGTTTTGTTCTTTTAGTTTCTTTTATTATATGTCTTCTAGTCTTTTTATTTTTATTTTATTTGTTTGTTTTCTATTGATTATTTTGTAGAGTAATTAAGGTGTTTTAAAAAAATTATTTCTTCCTTTCTTTTTTTTAATTTTTGCATCTTGTTTCTCTTGCATAACCCTTTACCAATTCCTCTTCTTTGTTCCTTATATCTAGTCTTTGGTCTACAAACTTATCATTTTTTCTTCTTGACCTCTCTATTTCATCCTAATGATGGATCACAGAGTGTGATCCGAAATGTTGATGCAAAAAATGGAAGTGTTACTTTTTGGGATGGGAAGACCCTTGTTGCGCTATTAGTAAGGAAAAAGGATATAAATCAAAATCCAAAAATAATTTAGCAACACTATATATATAGTTAAGAATCCTAGGCTTCCTAAATCGACTGAGTATAGGGATTGAACAAAAGGAAACTTATCTAAAAGATGGAGTTAATTGAAATTAATTCCTAATAAAATAACAAGGTAAGTAATTGCTAATTATTGTAACTACTACAGGTACTTATCATTCATGGATTGTAACTAGTGACTCTATATGTTGCAGCATAACCTAATTTAACTAATTAATTTAATAGCATTGAACAAAATTGTAAATGAGAGACTTCACTTCAGAAATGATAACATAACAATTAATGTAATGTAAACTAGAAACTATACTTCAGATAATATAATTAAAGATATAACTAACCATATAATCTAACGTGGATGATACAATACCTCAAGTGGCCCTTTCTTGAGTTACTACATTCCACAATATCTCCTTTCGATGAATAACTCAAAAAGTAATGCAACAATACTATTCTTCTTATTGTAATCCAATGTATACAAAACTTTGAACAAAATGTATTCAATCTAATATTCAATCTAGTTTCATGAAAAAATATAGCTATGGTTTCTCAAAGAATATCCCCATATATAGGGTTTGTGAGAGTCTTGTTATTCAAAAACTATAAACAGAATATAAGCAACTGACAACTCTTCCAAGAAAATAGGAAGAGGACTAATCCTTTATCTTAACAGAAACATAAAAGTAGGTGGAAGTAGAAGTGTTAGAATCTAATAAGGATTCTACAAAAATCAAGAAGACTATTATAACAGAAGCGTTCTTAATAAGGTAGTCTTCATTATAACTGCTATCCTTGTTAGAACAAACTTCTTCCTCCATAGTTTATTGAAAATGTGGAGTGACGCATAGATATCTGTGTTCACATCCTAAAACCATTGACTACATATTATTCTAGAAATATGCACATACTGTAGCTAGTTGGTTCCTATAGTTGTGTTTAATTGTTATCCTTTTGTTGAGGGTTGAAAAGCTCCTCACTACAGGGGTTAGTTTTATTCCTTAAGTATTTTTTCATTATTAGAAACTATGATTAATCATGAAATTCTACTAAACCTCATAGAAATTCAAAGTTCACACATCTATTCACTAAAATAATATATCATCCTTAAATTCTTTGAAATACTTTAAAGTATATGAAAAAGGTTTGAAAATGTCTTTTGAAGTTTAGTAGAAATGAGATAAACACATGAAACTAAAGCCAAGAACTATTCATTCTTAGGTCTCATCAATCCCCATGGGTGGTTGGTTGTCTTATCAAAATTAATGGATTTCTGTCAAATTACTTCACACACCTTTGGCTATTATGGAGATTTACAATGACAAAGTATGATTCAACTATTTTCCTTGAGCCCTATGTGAAGTTGTGGCGGGTGGTTTTCTTATTTATGGTATTACAATTAAGGTTTGATATGGATTTTTGGTTCATATTTTACACAAAAAATAAAACATATTAAGTAGCATGATTTTTTTTCAAATCTTATCTTTGTAGACTATATTCTTCTTTGCAAGATATTTGAAGCATGAATAAGGTTGAGTATTAACATGTTATAAAAAATAAATATATGTAGGTCTAATTGTTATTCTAGGTCATCTTATTCATGTGCTTCCTCTTATGCCAATAGACCCAGTTTTTATGATGGGGATGAAGGTCATGATTGTTATAGTGATACCTCACCTAGATATGTTGATAGTTTATACCAACCTTACATCCTTGTCTAAATCCTAATACATCTAGGAAAAAGAGGTCAATAAAATTATAAGCCAAAAAAATGATATTTAAATATAAATAAATAGGGTTGAGGTTAATCCATACTCCAAATCCAAGCTTGAAGCCATAATAAATTAAATACTTAAGTAGTTCATGAAGGAATTCTTCTTGGATGCAACTAACTACTATATGTTGGTGATAGATTTAGTAACTTGATAACATTCTAAAGAACTTGATTTTGGTGACATAACTATGTTGAATCCTCAAGTTAGTCCACTATGATTTATAATGATATCTAAGAAAAGACTATCCCTTATCTTATTACAATCAATATCAAAAGACATGACATGACTATTATGAGTGTAGACTTTTTCCTTAATTTCAATCTCTTAAAGGACCCATGAATCTTAATTAATTTTAGGATAATTCATTCATGGCCCAATATACATTAGGAAACTTCTCTTTGCTATGGTATTCTTTTCCGATCATCAAAATTTGATGAATTTTCATGAGGGAAATAAAATTTTAGTTATAAGAGATTTATTAGGACATCCTTTCTCTACAAATTATGGATGATATTGTCTAACCTATACATTTGTATGGTACCATTATCCTTCTAGGAGATACCTACATCATCAATAAACTCTCTCAATTTTTATCAAATATGGCTCTTTTTTACATTCTTCACATAGTGGGGCCAAACTGATTATGTCAACATGTTGAAGTGGACAAGTGAATGCTAGAGACACATTTCATTCCCAAGTATCTTGATCCTTCAAAGCTACATGGTTCTAGAAAAATCTCTTAACAAACCTAAGAAAAAAAAATCCCAAACTTTAGTAGAGCAGTTTTCAAAATTCATGTCACCTAGGAATGTTAAATTTTGACTTATAGTTGGATGTTGGATCCCTCCACAATAAAAATCATTTTTTTTTAATCGTGACAAAATAAATAAATTCTTGCAAAGTTCCTCATTTGCATTCAACCTATTTTTTCCAAGAGCCATATTTTATATTATTCATATCATTAGACCAAACTAATTATGTCACCATGTCGAGGTGGACTAGTGAATGCTAGAAGAGGCCATATTTCATCCCCAAGTGTCTCAATCCTTCCAAGATACATGGTGAACTTGCAATAAACTCTCATTTTTTTCAAATAGGGATCTTTTACATTCTTCACATCATGGGACCAAACTGACTACACCAACATGTTGAGGCAGAAAGTGAATTCTAGAGACCCCATTTCATTCCCAAAGTGTCTTAATCCTTCATGGATACATGGTCCAACAAAGTCTCTTAGGAGACCTAAGAGCAACAAAATGTTAAACTTTGGAAAATTAGTTCTCAAAATGTATGACACTTAGGAATGTTTTGTTTTGACCTATAGCAGAATGTTGGGTCCCTCCACGATAAACTCTCTTAGTTTTCTTCAACTCAAAAATATTTTACCATGACAAAAAAATCTTGCAAAGTGCCTCATTTACATTCAACATGTTTCCAAGAGCCATCTTTTATGTTCTTTGCACCATCAAACCAAACTAGCTATGTCAAAATGTCAAGGTGGACTAGTGAATGCTATATGAGGTCCCATTTTATTCCCCAAGTGTCTCAATACTTCCAAGTTACATGGTTCAAGAAAATTCTCTAAAGAGATCTAAGAGAAAAAAAAATGGTAGAGTAATTCTCAAAATTCAGTGTCTAGGAATGTTATGTTTAGACTTATAGCTAGATGTGGGGTCCTTTTGAAATAACCCATCTTGATTTTTATCAACTCAAAATTATTTAATCGTAATGTAACAATGAATGCATTTTTGCAAAATGTATCAATGGAATTCAATGTAAGTTTACTAAGAGCCATATTTTAAGTTCTTCATATCAAGGTGGGTAGGTGAATGTTAGAGAATTCCACATTTCATTCCCCAAGTGTTATGATCCTTCTAGGCTACAAGGTTCTAACAAAGTTTATTAAGAGACCTAAGAGCAAAAAACTACCAAACTTTGGTAAAGTGATTCTCAAAATATATGGTTGCTAGGAATATTATGTTTGTACATACAATTGTATGTGGGGTCCCTCCACAATAACCTCTCTTATTTTTTATCAACTCAAAACTATTTGACTTTGACAACAATAAAGAAATTCTTGCAAAATATCTCATTTCCATTCACCATATTATTATTTTACATTTTTCTCATTGTGGGACCAAACTGATTATGACAACATTTAAGATTGGGTGGGTGAATACTATAGGAGGACTCTTTTAATTCTCCTTGAGTTTTTTAATCCTTCCAATTTGCACAATTTTAAAAAAATCTCTTAAGATACCTAAGGGAAAAATGCCAAACTTTAGGAGAGATATTATCATAATCAATGATCCGAAGGAATGTTATGTCTGTACCTATAGCTATATGTGGGGTACCTCTACAATAACCTCTCTTAGCTTTTTTCAATTCAAAACCATTTGAGCATGACAATAATGAATACATTCTTACAAAATGTTGCATTTACATTCAAGATATTATTGTCAAGAGCCATATTTTATGTTCTTTGCATCGTGGATCTAAACTTACTATACCAAAATTTCAAGTTGGGCATTTGAATGCTAAAAGAGACACCATTTCACCCCCCAAATTTTTAAATCTATATGGTATACATAATTTTGGTAAAGTCTCTTAAGAGACCTAAGAGAAAAAAAATGCCAAACCTCGACAAAGTAGTTCTCAAAGTTCATGTGGAAAAATTGACTAAACCAAAATATTATGGTGTATGGGTAAATGCTATATGAGGCCTCACTTGATCCCCCAAGTGTCTCAATCCATCTAGGCTACACAACCTAATAAAGTCTCTTAAGAGATCTAAGAGCGAAAAAAATGTCAAACTTTGATGAAGTGGTTCTCAAATCTTGTGGGGCCTAATAATGTTTTATTTGACCTATAAATATGTTAAACAAGCACATGACAACTGAGAGGGGGGGGGGGTGAATCAGTTGTCACACAAATTCAAACTTAAAAATTTATCACTTATCAAATCTTCAACCGCACTATTCTGTTATTAAATATGAGCATGAAACATAAATAACAGAAAGTAAATCAACACAATGAACACCGGATTTTTATGTGGAAAACCCAATAAGGAAAACCATCGCGGAGGGGCACCTTCATAATACTATAAATGATTATAAACTAAATACTAAGGTTCAATTCCAAGTGGGTCAACGCTTCAAAAGGGGACTCATCATTCAAATAATACAAAGGCTCAATTTAATAATATTTGCAGATAAGAATTTTGAAGTCTCGTAGAGAAGCTAAAACATCTGGATAGCTCCATTATGCACACAGGGAAAATGTTTCTTCTAAAATCTATTCCTTCAACTTGTGAATATCCTTGCATACTAACTTTCCTTTATTCCTCATTACTCCATTTCATTTCAGCTTATTCTCGAACACCCATTTTGAGCCAATCACATTTTGTTTTATGCCCGGGACTACTTCCTATAAGTTCACTTTCATCCTGCACCCTCTTCAAGTAGCTCTCATCCAACTTTACATCTTCACATGCTTTTTATAGATTTAGGTTCCCATTTTGAAAGTAACAAAAATTTACTTCCCAGCTGCAACTTCTTGGTTTCTTGTCTTCTACAACTTCAGCTCTTTGTCTCTAATTATCCATCTTCCCGATGATTCTTCTGCATATTACTTTGGAGTCCCAGTGCTCCTCGTCTACCCCTCTCTCTTCTTCTTCCTTCTCCTTATCTTCTTTAGGTATATGTCCACAGATAGGATCGTCAGGTTCAACTTCACTTATCTCAATAGGTCTACGTATGTCTTCATCAACTTTCACATTAGCACTTTCAATGATCTTTCTCAATCTCTTGTTAAAGCATATGTATGCCTTTCTAGTAGTAGAGTATCCAAGAAATATTCCTTCATCACATCTAGCATCAAACTTTCCAATATTTTTATCATCTCTTTTAATGTAGTATCTACTTCCAAATACCTAAAATATTTCACAGAGGAGTCTTTACTCAGTCCATAACTCCTTCAAAAGGTGTCCTGTTGTTATGTCCCATCTCGAACTCTGCTGGTATTACAAATACAGGTATGTATCACTTTAAAATACAGACCGTACATTAGACTTCTTTTCATCATAGTTCTAGTAGCTTCCCCAAATGTCTTGTTTTTCCTTTCAACTACTCCATTCTATTGTGGGGTTCTCGAGTAGAAAACTGCTCTTTTTTCCATGCTTCTCACATAATGCATTAAATTCACTAGAAGTGAATTCACCACCTCTATCAGATCTTAAACACTTGATTTTCAGATTTACTTCATTCTCCACTCTAGCTTTGAATACCTTAAACCTATCCAGGGCCTGATTCTTTTCTTTGAGAAAACCAACCCATGTCATTCGAGTGTAATCATCAATAAACAACATGAAATATCTGCCATGATTCAGGCTTCTAGTCTTAGTTGGACCATAAAGATTAGTATGTACTAACTCCAGCCTTCCGGTAGTAGAATTTTCCTTTCCTTTAAAGCTACATCTTGTTTGCTTCCCCAATTGACAACTTCTACAAATAGCATTAGCAGGTCTTGTGATTCTAGGCAGTCCTCGAACAATCTACTTAGCACTGATCTTGACCAGGCTATCAAAGTTCACATGTCCCATTCTCCAGTTCCATAATCAACTTTCACTAATTTGAGATACAAGACAATGACCATCAACTCCCTTCAACTGATAGATGTTTCCGTGATTTCTTCTTCCAACAACAATCATATCTCTACTTCGATCCTTTTCCTCGATTAATATTGTTCTCGAATACGTTTAAAGTTACGTTGCCATCTAACTAACATCAGAATATTCCTCCATTTTGGTTCTTTGATCGGCAATGTTTTCTTTGTAATGATTGTGTTTGATTATGCTTTGACTTTGAACTTGCTTTGACCGTTATCCGTTAAGCCGCATGTAACATTATATCTTTGATGGATGTTATTTATTCTGATGTTATCTTTATGGCATGTTTTGGATTAACTTAGAAGATATTTTATTTAATGATGATTTATGCTGTTGATCATGTTATTGATGTTAGATGCGTCAGTTAGTGATATTGTATGGGTGAAGGGGACGGGATTGTATCACTCGCTTGCGAGTGCCCTACGATTCTGAGATTTCCTCTTCACGGTGTGTTTGATCATATTGTATATATATGCATGTTCGATGTATTTTTGTTGCAGGTTGACAGGTACATGACATCGACTCCACCTAGTTCACAGGTTTGAGCGTGTCCATTGACCAACGGAAAATGATTGGGAGATAGTAGCTAGGTTTGCCGTGCCAAGTCGTCACCCTAGTCATAGTGTGTCGTCGGGTTGTTGTCGGGTTAGTTGTTTTAATTTGGTCTATTTCACCTTGAGTATTTATTTAATTTCAAATTTTAAAGGTTATTAAATGGCTTGCATAGTTAAAATGATGTTTAACTATATTTAGTTGCAATATTGAAACGTTATTTTTAGTTTATTGATTGATTTGAATAATTAATAAAATTAAATTGAGTTTAATGATTAATTAGATTAATGGTGAAATATTAATTAAAATAGTTGTTTTGGCATTATTATAAATTTAGATTCAAATTTAAATTGAAAATGGAAATTATAGTGGATATTAAGATTTAATTAAAATAAAAATAAAAATCTTGTTAGAATAGTTACAGTTAAATTAAAATAAATAAATAAATGATAATGTGTTTTTATTTCACTTTTGAAATTGTTGATAAAATAAATTCTTTGCCTTTGAAATGCTTTTGTTTTAATGAATTTGGAAAAATGCATGAAGTTTGAATTAGAAATTAGAAAATTGTCTTTAAATTAAAAATTGGAAATATCCTTCAAAATGTTTTAAAAATAAACTTAGTGAGTGGGATTTTTAGGGTTTTTTGACCAATTTGGGGGAAAAAAACCCTATTTTAGAAAATGCAATCTCATCTAAGTGGCAATTTTTCAATTTGGGGAGAGATTTTCTTGGTGGTGGCTTGATTTGGATTTGTGAAGGAGATTGAAGGTTTGCTTGAGCTGAAATTTGAAGAGGATTTGAAAGCTCCATTGGAATCTTCAAACTTTGGAGAAAAAAATCAAGTTCCCTCTTTGATTTATTTTGTTTCTTTCATTTTGAAAATGAGTTTTAATCTTGGTTATGCTGTGTGAAAATCTTCAAGCTGGGGTTTGGATTTTCAATAATAAAAATCCATATTAAATCTTGTTTGAGAACTTGCAAAATTATGTTGAAATCTAGAAGACAAAAGAAATAGATTATTGTAGAAAATGGAAAATGAAACACAGGAAAGATTTGTCAAAAGAAAATAGAATGGAAACCAAAGAAATCAGAATATCTTGTTTTGTATTTGAGAAATTTTCATTCTCTTTTGGAATTAAGTTTTGACTGTGTGTTTTTTTCTGAAAGTAATTTGCCCAGTTTGGGGCTATGAAATGAAATCTTTATATATTTGTGTACATGTAATTTGCTTATTAATTTTTTTTATAATCACCGAAATGTCCATTGAACATTTTGCTCACCCCCAAGATTTCGCTCGGTTTCTTTACTGCAATGTTTCATATTTTCGCTTTTTCTTTCTAACGGGTTGTTTCACCGAAAATAAATGTTTTTTTTAATTTTGTGGGGTGGCACAACCTCATAGCCACTCAACGGAGGCGTCGTCATAGGAGTCAGTACTTCAACAAGAAATTAATAATAAAGTTGAAAATCCATGTGGGGAGGTCATAGGGCAGCAACCCCATCATATTCTCATTTCATTGTACTCATTACTGTGGGTTGTGATCCCCGCTAGTCATACTATGGGAAGGTTAGGGCTTCTCGCCCTTGTCGCTTTTTAAATTTTTATTTTTTGGGGTTTTATTTATTTCCACTTAATTTAATTTTTATTTAATATTATATATTATATAAAATATAATATATTTAATATATTAATTTAAATGAATTTTTAGTTATTATTTAAAAATATGTTTTATTATATATGTTAATTAATGGGGTTTTAGATTATTAGTTATATTTATATTTAAATTATAGTCATATATATATATATATTGAATATATATATGCAAATTATATACACATTAAGTATATATAATTATATATTGTTGTTGACATATATAATTTATATTTAGACATGTTTATTAAAAAGATTATAATATGATGTATATTTAAAGGCGAATATTATAAACAAATGTATTATTTATCAAAGTGTTTTGATTATGAACATAATCATGAAACTTAGAGATAATGAATGATTTATTTCAATCAGTTGGTTTTAATCATTAAATTGTTTGATTATGGAACATAATTGTGGAGCTTAGAGTTAACGAATGATTATTTTATTCAAATGACTTTATTTATCAAATGTTTGAATTATTTATAATTTGGTTTTGATCATTACGGATAATTGAGACAAATGAAATTAAGTGGGTAGATTAAAATATAGATTATCTTAAGATGATTTGTTATGTAATAGAAGCAAAAGTAGATTTTATATTCAAATGATTTATTTAGAACGTTGAGCTTTAATAGTCAAATGATTTATTTAAAAGTAGATTTTAAATAATCAAATGCTTTCAGTTTAAAAGTCAATTTTTATTAATATATCTAATTGGGAAAGCGAAATATAATTATTGGTTTAAACTCCTTAAAGTTGTCAACATGTTTTGGTTTACTATTGTGTTCGTGCAAATAATGTTAATCATTTACTTAATTTCTTGTGTGACGTAATTGTTTGACTCGGGTTTAGGAAACCCTAACATTAGTTTGTTGAGTTGTCTGAAATGCTTTTATATCATGTTTCTTCGTTCTCAATGTTTGGCAATGGGGTTAGATGTCTAGTAAGTCTTCTAGAGAAGTTCGCTCAGATGGGATGTTTTATGTAATGGGTCAATTTGTGAATCGCCTTGGGAATTGCGTAGAGTTGTACTATGTTGTTGTACCTAGTTTCCACGAACGGGGATTTGTGCCTCCTTGGGATTAGGAGAGGGTTATGTGGTTTGTACCTCCTTTGGAAGGAGTGGGTTTTGTACCTTGGTTTCCTCCAATGGTTGGAGAGAGTTTGACCTTGTTGCCTCCGTTTGGAGTGAGTTTCCTTGATTTGTTACCTCCTTGGATTGGAGAGGTCATATTATCTAGTTACCTATTGTGGTTTTCACCGTGTGTGTTGTCGATAGGAGAGTGGCTCTTTGTGGGGGTCCGGCACACAAAGGGGCGCCAGGGTAACTCGCCTAGAGTTTAACTAAGTGATAATTTAAAAGAATTAATGGGGAACTCACACTAATAAAGTTAATGAAGAAAAACATTTGGTTAGTAAAGGCACAAATGGAAGCATGAGAGGAGAGCGAGTTTCGAAGAAAGGAGTGGCCAGAAGCCGAAGGAATGGCCGTCCTTGGAGAACAGGTTGCGCGATAATACTATGGCAGAAGCAGTAGGAAGATCCAGATAGATAGTAGCGAAGGAGAATAGGGAAGGTTGGAACGCTCCACACTGGAGGCAAAGGCCAGATCCGAAGGGAAGGAGATACCCTAGGCATAGGGGCCCACCATGGCTAGATGGATGGAGACAAGAGCATAAATATCGCTCCAGGGAAACTGATCGCAAGAGACAAACAAATGGCAAGAATGGGAATGGGGGGAGAAGGAAAAACAAGCAGGCTTCAAGAAGGAGATTTGACAGTGAATCATCGCGCAGAATGGAAGCGGGAGGTAGACGCGAGCAAAAATCCAAACCAATCCAATCAAATTGGCGCAAAGTTGAGAAGCAACCAAGCGACGATCAAGTGCCGACGGCTTCTGGTTGTAATGGTATCTCCCAAAAGATAGCGCCGAATCCAATTGGAAAAAAGAGGGCTACCCTGGAAATCCCCCAAGCAGTGACGGAAGATCTTTGTCATGCCTTGGAAGATAATGCTGTGATAGCCAAATGGTGGGGAGATAACTGCACAAAATCCCAGATGAAGGCGTGGTGGATGGAGAGATGGTCGGACAAGATGGAACTAAGGTTCCTGCCGAATAGTTTCTTCATTGTGATGTGCGAGACACCAGAACAAAAAAAGGATGTTCTTATGGAAAAAAATTTAGAAATGGAAGGACATGGTTTTTTCCTAACATATTGGACAAAACACTTTGATGCAACTCAATATACGCCAGGGAAAATGCAAGCATGGGTGGACCTGGAAAACCTCCCAGTAGAGCTTTGGAGTGAAGAGGCCCTCGAGGTAATTGGGAATGCCCTAGGAAGATTTGTATCTTTGGATAGGGTAGCGGCATTGGATGGAAATGAGGGAAAAATGCGAATTTTAGTGGAGATTGCTCCCTGGAACCAAGTATGGGAGGAGTTGGAGCTTTCGCACGAAGGAGCAGGATGGGTACAGAAGGTGGATTGGAGGTGGACAAATTGCCAGACAACTGTTAGAAAGATCTGGGAAAAGAAGGGGTGGAACCATGAAGCTTTTAGGATTTCGAAAGGGAAGGAGGTGGAAGATAGCGGGGAGGGTCCTTCCTTTGGAGGATCCTACACGACAATAGCTCCCCCTAAGGATGATAAAGCAAAGCCTTCAGAGGAAATACAAGAT
Source organism: Sequoia sempervirens (assembly GCA_007258455.2). NCBI lineage: Eukaryota > Viridiplantae > Streptophyta > Pinopsida > Cupressales > Cupressaceae > Sequoia > Sequoia sempervirens. Next base: position 3,285 of record VDFB02383846.1, on the reverse strand, counting down.
AATGGAAATTTTCCAAGGAATGATGAGGAAGAGTTGGAGATTCAGGGAGGTGAAGTGTCCGAGCCAGAGAAGGATGCAGTTTTGAACTCTAAAGATGAAGGCGATGAATGGGAAGCAATTATGGAAGTAAGCAATGCCTTGAGGGCTATCTCTGAAGAAAAAGAACTAATGTGGAAGGAGACAGAACTGGTAGAGGGAGTGGTTGATGACTGGCCCAATGCAAATAATCTGTAAATTATCCCTTGGATGGAATCTAGGGACAAGTAAGAGGTTTCACGGACAGAAGATCCCATTAACTTATGCTCATTGGAGTGAACAAAAGAAATGAGGGAAGATTCAAAGAATAAGAGTATGACAAAAAGAAAGCTTAGAGTATCTAGGACAGGAGGCGGAAAAACCATCCCGGACTGTGGTGATCGTAGGAAAGTTGGAAGGAAAACGAATGAAGAGAAGCGCTCGATGGCTGGGGAAGCATCTAGACAGCAAAAGATAACAATGCATCTTAGATCAAGGAAGGGAGGGTCCCTTCCTAAGGGGCAATGAAGTTACTAAGCTAGAATGTTAGGGGCTTAAATGCCCCTAACAAAAAGCACCTTTTGAGGCGTCTACTTCAAGAAAATTTAGTGGAAGTGGCACTAATACAGGAAACAAGGGGAAGTGGAGTCCTTATGTCAGCTATTGAGGGTTTGGAAGATGTCATTGGTTGAAGCTGAAGGGGCCTCTAGTGGGATAATCACAATGTGGAGGCCAAGTGTAGTACAAGTTGAGGAGGTGGTTGTAGGGAGATGATGGTTAGCTTGTAAGGTTACAAGCTTGAGATCCGAACTTTATTTTATTCTGATAAATGTATATGGACCCATGGGATGTGTGGAGAAAAAGAAGTGGCTAGAAATTGAAACCTTCATAAGGGAGAATGGAGCTTCGATTAACATAGTTGGTGGGGATTTCAACGCTATCCTCAAACTAGAAGAAAAAAGGGGTGGAACAAGCAGAAAACTACAATCACAGGCTGATTTTGAGGCCTTTGTTAATAGTATTGCATTAATGGATATCCCTTTGGCAAATGATAGTTTCACATGGTTAAATAGAAGAAAGGATTTCTGCTATATTGCATAAAAGTTAGATAGGTTCTTACTCTATGGGGACTTGGTGCGCTTTCCATTTGCTCTCGAAGGATGCATACTCCCTTTCTCAAGATTAGATCATTTCCCTATTCTCTTGGATATAGCTGGGGAGTGGAAGGCTTTTCATTGCCCTTTCAAGTTTGAGTGAATGTGGCTTAGGGATCTCAATTTTGCTAAGAAAGTATCTGAATGGTGGCAGGAGGAGGTGGCATATGGCAATAGGCTTTTCAGAGTAACAAGCAAATTGAAGAATCTAAAAATCAAAATGAGAGCATGGAGCAAAGAATGTTTTGGTGATATCTTTGCAAAAAAATGAAGGCTTGAAATAGATTTAGCAAAGCTGAACTAGGAAGTGTTGAAAGATGGCATGAATAATGAGCAGTTTTTTCAGGAAAAGCAGTTGCTTCGAGACTGGGAAGAAGTTTTGGCAAGAGAAGAAACCTTTTGGTGACAAAAGTCAAGAGATACATGGCTCAGTGATGGTGATCAAAATACAAAATACTTCCATAACACAATGAGGGCAAGGAAAGAAGCAAACAAAAATTCTATTCTAAATGGGGAAGATGGCAGGCCAATTGTAGGGCATGAGGCCATTTTTGCCAAAGTGGTTGCTTTCTTTTGCAACATCCTCAATAATTGGGATGATTCTGGGGGAATGACACAAGCTGGGTTCCTAAACAATATTCCCTCTTTGGTCACGAATGAACAAAATGCCTTTCTCTTAAAGCCATTTTCGGTAGAGGAAGTCAAAGTTGCTACCTTTCAACTTCACCCTAACAAGTCCCCAGGGCTAGACGGGTTCCTTGCATCCTTTTTTCAAACTTTCTGGGATTTTCTTGGCATTGAGGTCACTTTGGCCTTAGAGGAAGCTCACGCATCTGGTAAGCTCCTAAAGGAAATTAACTACACTTTTCTTGCGCTAATACCAAAAAAAAGAAAAATCAACCTCCCTGGATGAATTTTGGTCGATCTCACTATGCAACACCATCTATAAAATAATGGAAAAGGTGATATTGAATAGACTAAAGCCAATCATCCCAAATCTAATCTCAAAAGAGCAGACGGGCTTTGTACGAGGGAGGTCAATTTTTGATGGAATTATAATCACGCAAGAGGCGATCCATTCCCTTCAAATGAGTGGACAGCCTGGGATGTTGGTGAAACTCGACATTAAAAAGGCATACAATATGGTGGATTGGTGCTTCTTGTACAAAGTGCTTGAAGCCTTCGGCTTTGATAAAAGATGGATAGATTGGGTCTTTGTGTGTATTTCTACACCTCGTTACTCTGTGCTTGTCAACAGTGAACCTAAAGGTTTTTTCGAGGCTTCTCGAGGATTATGCTAGGGGGATCCCCTCTCCCCATTTTTGTATATAATCATGGTCGAATCTTTGGGAAGGGGTCTGAATGCTGCAAGGTCCTAGGGGCTTCTCAAGGGTATTCAAATCACTAGTGGTCTCCTTGCATCTATGCACCAACAATTTGTTGACGACACACTTTGTTTTGCTTCTCCTGGCTATCGTGAAGCAAGGCACTTGAAGAAGATTCTAAGGAATTATTCACTGGCCACAAGACAACATGTAAGTGATCTAAAGTTAGAATTTTTTTTCTTTAACACTGAACTGGGTGTGGTGGAATAGGTGGCGGAAATCCTTAATTTCAAAATTGGATCACTACCAATGACTTATCTGGGTTTCCCCTTGGAGAGAGGGATTCGATCTAGAAAGTTATGGTAACCAATGATCAGTAAAGTAAATAACAGGTTGTCATCATGGAATGGAAAATGGCTATCATGGGCTGGGCGCATTGTGATGCTAAAAGTAGTAATCTCTGCCCTCCCCATCTATCTAATGTCATGCCTAGCACTGATTGGATGTAAAGCGGGGATTATAAACCAAAGATGCGGCATTTTTTTTGGTATGGAGCATCTGAACAAAAGAAATTTCCACAGATTGCCTGGGAGGATGTATGTTTACCAAAAGAAATGGGAGGCATTGGCATCTGAGACCTGTTAAAAATGAACAAGCCGTTGGGCGCAAAATTAGTATGGGAAATGTATGCAAGGAATGAGGAAAAGTGGGCTCAAGTTCTACAGCATAAATATTTATTGGATGACAAAGCATTGTTGATTTTAACTACTTCTCATCTCCTGAATGGTTCC
>VDFB02383845.1:0-14948 GCA_007258455.2 Sequoia sempervirens | reverse complement strand
CACTTTTGTAACTCATTTGGACCATAATATACAGAGTTTACCTTGGTCACTGTTGATGATTCAAAATTACCATCTTGTTCTTGCAAAGTGTTGAGCATTTCAAGTTAATGATCAAGTTATTTTGTGAATTTATTCTATTCCCTTATAACTTTATCTTTTGTTTTCATTCCTTCCTTTGCAAAAGTATCATTATACAAATCACAAACTATGTTCACATAATCACACATGGATTCTAATTTGTGAGAATATTTTCCTTTCTTGAAAAAGTGTGTGAATCAAACCTGTTTGTGATACATTAATGCAAGGCTTCATAAATTTGATGTGTAATCTTATGTTCATTGTCATTTTTCAAGTGTAAATCAAAGTATTCCATTGCTCTTATCAGTTCGGTGTATCACCATAGGGTTTAGTTTTATTTTTATGCACTCCTTCTCCCTTTTGCTTTACAGAATCAGTAGTTTAGGTGATACCAAAGGAAGCTGGCCTTATCCGGAGGTTCATTTCAACTTTAGGTGACCCACGGCCTTGAAATGATCCCATGTTTCTCTAGAAAGAGTAGTTTTTTATAACTTTGCATAGAGAGCATTTCTAGGAGATAACAATTTTGGCACGCCCAGTGGGACAAGTTCCAATTTATATTGTTGGTTTGGTATGCAACCAGCAAGTTTCAGACTTTACATAAGTCATTTTTTGCATACTTGGCGACTCCATAAAGAGAAAGAACTTTAGAATCAATGCTTTTACAATTTATTAGAAAAGTTCAGACAGGGAGTAGCTCATTTCCTTTTGAATATTTGCAGTTGTCACCACCTAGAAGACAAGGCAGAGCAACAAAAAGGGCACCTCCTTCTAAGAGAGTACATTCTACACCACCTAGTGTTAGACCAAAAATTACGTTTTCACCATCAAGAAGGAGAGGAAGACCATCTAAAAAACAAATTGAGAATCGTTCAGCCTCACCTATCCTTGGAACAAAAAGGTCTCCTTTAAGCAGTCCAACTGCTTTTGCTAGTTATATATTTTCAAGTTCTATTGTTGCAGCAAGTTCATTAACTACAGTTTTTACAAATTTAAATCCACATCTAATGGTTGCTCCCAGAAATCAGCCTTTTGTGCCATTTAATGGAGGTATTCCATTAAATTTGACACAACACAATGATATTCCAATGGAAGCTTTGAAAAGCTTTCCAATTTTCACCAGGTTAGATCAGACTACCCCGATTGAACATATACGAGATGTTGCTTCCTTATGTGGTGTGCACCATATCACACAAGAAGACGTAGTTGTAAGACTACTTGCAGCATCATTCAAAGGAAGAGCATTACAGTGGTTCAGGAGTCTTGGATTAGGTTCAATTTCCACCTGGGATGAGTTGGGTGACAAATTACATAGGCAGTTTCAGGACAGGTCTAATAATTTGTCTTTGTTGGAGCAATTAACTACGATTAAGAGGGCTCCTCAAGAGCAAATGAATGATTTCAATTTCAGATTTCAAAGAACCTGGGATAGAATCCCTGCAACAGTGAGACCACCTCCAGAATATGCATTTTTGTACTTTTTGAAGGCCCTTAACAATGATATAGCCATTATGATACAATCAATGGGGGGTGTTTCTCTCTCAGATGCATTTAAAATAGCAATCAGAGTGGAAAATAGCCTAATACAAGCTAGTAAACTTGCTCCTAGGCTACCAATGCCTATATTTCTAGATATTCATTCAAATATCCCTTTGCAGATACCACCTTTTGCACCTTTGCCACCTTTTTCAACAGTATTAGCTGCTGTTACAGCTGCTATAACACAAGAAACTATTGTTTCAAGATCTTCAAATGAATTACAGGAAATCAAAAGTCTATTACAGACTTTTGGTAATAAGCTTGTGAGCTTGAAAAAGCAACAAGCATATAATAGGCCTTATCAACAGTAGAATTCAGGTTAGCAACAACAATATCAAGGTAATAGACAGGCTTATCAAGGCAACTACTAGGGCCCAAGACAGAGTGTAAACACAAGACCTTTCCGGGCTTATGTTCCAGCACCTGTTAGTGTAGTTAAGGATCTTGTCCCTATTCAAAACAACCTAGCAGCAGATTATGAGTGGTTCTACCCTTGTAACCAACCTCACAATCAGGTCACTTGCTCAAATGGACTCATTAATCAGGCACTTATGGTATAGAATGCCTCGAGTGCATAGCAAAATGAATTCAATGATGCATCTCCACAACACCAAGACCAACTTACCAATGAAACTACCCTACTTAACTGTCAAGATGGGGAATTTTGTGGACTTAATATAGATAATTCTCTAGTTGCAGCTAACACAAGGGCAAAGAAAAGAGCTTTTGAGTTGGATCAAGCAGCTGATAAAGGAAAAGCAACAGCTGCAAAACCATCTACATCTCAAGGGACTTGTGGTTTGCAAGGAAATCAACAACTCCCAGTTAAGGAGCAACCACACTTGCAAGCTGATCATATTGGCATAAAGGTACATCATAAAGTGAACCCAGCTGTACCCTATAATATTCTTGATAGTATGAAAAAGATGAACGTAACGATGTCTATGTGGGATTCATTGGCTATCCTAGGTCAAAAAGATATGTTACATTTAGCCTTGTCAAATTTTAAAGTGTTTGATGAATCTGAGTCTCCAATAGGTCAAGTTGAAGAACTGTGTTAAAAAATAATCCTCAAGAAAATGATAAACCGCCCAGCAAAGGGGTAGGAAAAGAAGTCAAACCACCTCCATTTTACGTGTCTGTAATCATAGGTGATAAGTTAGTTCATAACTGTATGGTAGACAATGGAGCTAGTAGCTCAGTAATTCCAAAGCAAATTGCTAACAAGCTTGACTAAAGCATCAACCGTTAAAGGAGTGGTCTAATTGATGGTATCAGCCTAATACATTGGGTGTTATCAGCATTTGAGTCTTGCCCCTCATGCTTGTCCTAATTCTTTTCGCCTCAGACATATGCGTCATAGATCTCCCACCTTTTTTTCTTCGCCTCTCAAGAAACTTTACATCTAAGATAGGTGGTTATGTGTCACCGATTGGTCACATATGTTGTTTAGAACAAGATATGGAACCAAAGTTACTATTAAATCTAAAAAGTTGGCTAAAGCTCACATTGAGCCATATAACCCAAGTCCTATCAATGTTGTTCCTACTATTGCAGACACAAATTGTGTCGTTCTTACTAACAGTGAGCTGGCTTCCACTCAAGAACTTCAATCAGAAGTTGTTCTTGATGTGCTTCTACATGAATGGGCATTTGAAAATGTGTTGGACAGTCCTATAGATTTTATTCAAGATGTTGGTATGGGTAATTATGTGATGCTTGAACCTCGATGCAGAGGTTCCAAACCCCAAAAGTACAAATCAATTGTTGCAAAACGTTCGGCGAACTCGGAAAATGCTTTTGATGGTTCCATAGCGAAATCGAGTAGGTGGAGGTGCAATGTTGGTTTCTCCACAGTGGTGATAAGTATTTTTCAGCCTTCATTTCTTTGCATGTTCTAACAATGTTGTTGAGTATTAAGGACTGGTCTCAAGGCCTTGAGTGGGAAAGGAAAAGATAGAATTGATTGTTTGAAAGTTTATGACAAGGAATTGATAGGTTAATCGTGTTAGAGGTTGAATGTTGCCAAGAATGATGCTTTGAAGTCTTACAGAATAGAGTATGGAACATAATTGAAGAAATTTAATGCCTTCTAACTGACATTCCACTAAACTAGAATAAGTAGGGCCGGATAGACTTGCAGCAATTGGAGCAATGCTTTGATATCCCAAGCAATATTAAAAGACAAAATACAACAAGATGTTAAGGTGGTTATCGTGCCATCAATTCTTGATAAATAACATTAACCGGCAAGTATTTGAAAGTGATGAATTTATTTTAACCTTCTACTCCAAGAAGATCAATTTTTTGTAGTGAACCAAGAAAAGATCAAACAACAGTATGATGATCAAGTGATACAACTGAAGACAAATAAACTTCCCAAAGGGTTGGTTACCTTGGAATCCATATTCAATTCTGATGATTAGCTTAAGAAGAACAAAGTCGGCATTCAAGTGAAAGAAGATCATTATGAAGAAGTGGAAATCTTTAAAGGTAAGCTTCTCAAATTAGGAAAAATCTATTCAGTTGAAGATAAGAGAGCTTTCATTATTTTATGCCAAGAGTATCATGATATTTTTGCTTGGAAATATTTTGATTTAAGAGGGTTTGATCCTCATATTGCACAACATACAATTGAGTTAGAACCTGGTGCCAAGCCTGTTAGACAAAAATAGAGACCATTGAACCCCAAGCTTGAACCTTTAATGATCAAAGAGTTGACCAAGTTAGTTGAGGGGGGTATCGTATTTCCAATTAAACACACATCTTGGGTTTCTAACCTTGTTCCGGTTAGAAAAAAGAATGGTGAGGTAAGATTATGTGTAGATTTTAGAGATATTAACAGAGCATCTCTAAAGGATCATTATCCCTTACCATCTATGGAACAAATTCTCCAAGTTGTTGTTGGTTCAGAGAGACTTTCTCTTCTGGATGGATATTTTGGTTATAACCAGATTCTAGTCAAAGAGGAAGATTAGTATAAAATAACATTTACAACAAAATGGGGCACTATGGCCTACAAGAGAATTCCTTTTGGTTTATCTAATGTTGGTGCCACCTTTTAGTGTGCCATGGATATGGCATTTCAGAGTTTAATCCAGAAATTTTTGTTGGTTTACTTAGATGACATAACTATATATTCAAATAATGCAGATGAACACTTGTCACATCTAAAGCAAGTTTTTGAAAAATGCAGAGAATATGGAATATCTCTCAATCTGAAAAAGAGTATTTTTGCAGTCCATGAAGGTAAACTGTTAGGTCACATAGTATCAAAAGATGGAGTTACCATTGATCCCGAAAGAGTTAAGGCTATACTTGAACTGCCATTACCTAATCACAAGAAAGGATTGCAGAGATTTTTAGGGAGAATCAACTTTTTAAGAAGATTCATTCCTGATGTTGCAAATTTATTATAGCCTTTGAATACCATGCTCAAAAAGAATGCAGTTTTTAGTTGGACTAGAGAAGCAAAACATATTTTTGAAGAAATCAAGGAAGCTTTAGCATCAGCTCCAACACTGGTAAATCCAAATTTCTCTAAAGACTTATTTTTGTATGCTTTTGGTAGTGTTAGTTCAATTTCTGATATGCTGGTTCAAAAAAACAATGATAATTTAGAGTAGCCAATAGCTTTCTTTAGTCAAGTACTTGTTGATTATGAAGAGAAAAATACATTTGTTGAGAAACATGTTCTCGCTGTGATTAGAAGCCTAAAGAAGTTTAAGCCTCTAGTTTCAAACAATCAAATTCATATTTTGGTTGCACACCCAAGTGTGAAGGAGTTTTTGTTGAACAAAGCTCTGAGTGAGAAAAGAGCAGGGTGGATCACAAAAGTAATGGAATTTGATGTCAACATCAACATCACAAAACTTGTCAGAGGTAGAGGAATTTGTGAGCAACTTGCCTCCACTTCTAAAGATGCATAGAAATCAGAAACTGGTGTTGTTTTAACTAATACAGATGAGTCTCAAAATGTTCAAAATGTTATACCTGCATCATTTGTAGGTTGGGTCCAAGAAATGACCCACTTTCTTTGTACTGGTGAATTTCCACCATGTTTGGACAGAGAAAAATGAAGATACTTCAGATTGCAGTCAATTCCTTATGTCCTCATTGATAATATCCTTTTCAGGAAAGATCTGAATGGTGTCTTGTTAAGGTGTATTGATACTGATCAAACAGAAAAGGTACTGCATGAGTTTCATGATGGAGTTTCAGGAGGGCACTTTTCTCCAAGGACAACTACTTGGAAAATTATGAGAGCTGGTTACTACTGGCCCAACTTGTTTAAAGATACATATGCATGGTCAAGGAAGTGTATTAAATGTGCTTTATTTGCAGGAAAGGAAAAGCTGTCGGCTATGCCTTTACATCCAATTTAGGTAGAGCATCCCTTCATGAGATGGGGCATTTTCTTTATTGGTCCAATTAATCCACCATCTAGTGCTGGTCACAAGTGGGTGCTTACTGCTACAGACTATTTCACACGATGGACAGAGGCAACAACTTTGAAATAAGCAAATGAATCTTTAGTTTTGAGTTTTTATGAAGATATAATCACTAGATTTGGAGTTCCTTACTCCATCATTTCAGATAATGCTCTTGCATTTGTTGGATTAAGAGTCATAGATTGGGCTATTAAACATGGAATTCATTTGAATACTTCCTCCAATTATTACCCGTAGGGTAATGGATTAGCTGAAAGTACAAATAAAAACCTGATCAAAATCATTAAGAGGACTATGGAAGAGAATCAAAGAATTTGGCATACCACATTGAAATCTGCACTTTGGGCAAATAGAATAACCCCCAAGAGATCAGTTGGTAATTTTCCATACGTACTCGTTTATGGTAAAGAGGCTAGATTACCTCTATCTGTAGAGTTTTCAGCTCTAGACATTGTTCACTAGTTGGAGATGTATGAAAAATAGGACCCAATGTCCGTGAGATATGTAGAACTCATGGAGCTCGAAGAATCAAGAGATAAAGCAATGAAAACTTTGGAGTATCATCAACTCCAAATGAAGAAAACATTTGATAAGAAAGCTACAGCCAAAGTTTTCAAGGAAGGTGATATTTTTCTCAAGTGGGATGTGCTAAAGAGTGATCCAAGCAAACATACAAAATTTGACCATTTCTGGGCAAGCCCTTTTGTTGTTACTGAATGCAAGGAGTATAATGCATTCCAATTATCCAACACGGATGGAGAAAAGTTACCAATCCCAGTTAATGGGATTCACCTCAAACATTGTTTTGAGGTATGATTTATCATTGTACACATTAGCTTAGGTTTTATGCTTTCAATAAGTGCTTCTACACTTTAGTTTAGTTGTTGTTTCATTCCCTAAGTGTTGTTCCATCACAATAAATAGTTTCACTTCGGTAGTTTCCTATTTTCATAAATATCTAAGTGATCTGGTTCTTGAGTTACAAATGCATTTGAGCCATGTACAAAGCAAATGTTTTAAGTTAACCTCTAAGTTATCAAGTGACTCCATGCCCAATGGACAAGTCTAGGCTACTGGTTTGCATGTTTAGCAGGAAAACATCTAGCTAAGGCCGCCATAAATGTTACCTAATTTTCACCTACGGGCTCAATCAGGCAGGGCAATCTATGTTTTAGGTGCCATGAAGGCCAAATGGGGACATTGTTGTGCAGGATTAAATCATACACCGATGATATTTCAAGGAATTTTGTTATAAAGCATGCCCCAATCATATTTGGCATAAAAATTCCTCGATGAAGAAAGTTGCTGAGACCCTCCTATTGTCTTGCCGACTAGCAGTGTGTTATACCCATTTGAAATCCTCATGGTTGCCAAGACATCTTGGTCGCTGTTAAGTTTTATATCTCTCTCCGCTTGGGATATCTCGTCGACAGTTCACAAGGGTGCATTTAGGGGAAATATCTACGCTCAGGAGAGGTCCCGCCGATGGAGCAAGGTTCTAAAAAATGAAATGGCTCGGAAAGGTCCCCGCCAACCGATGGTGTCTTGTCGAAGGGAGTTAACGTCGATGTAATGTTTTGAGCTCAGAGAGAAGTCTTCCTGACTCGCCGGAGTCTCACCGAAAGGTGGGGGCTTTGCTGTGAGGTCTCACCAATGTCGAGGTCTCGCCGAAATGGAATGGTGGTCCCAAAATGAGCTCTCGCCGAAACGAGGTGGCTTTGATGAAAGGTTCTTCCGACAAACAAAATTATTGCCAACAGTTATTCGCAAGGCCGTTAGTGGGGAGAAAGATTTGCATTCGCCGTAAGGTCTAGCCGAATGGTCGAAGTCTTGGCGAAGGGGGTTTGCTGCGGGGATATGTCTTGTTGACCCGATAATGTCACACCAACGTTTGTTCATGAGCAGATATCGATATGACTCTTGTCGCTCACTGTGATGTCTGGCCGACTCACTGGAGTCTCACCGAAGGATTCTCCCTTCGGTGTAATGTTATAAGCTCAATGAAAGGTCTGGCCGATAGGGCAAGGTCTCGACGAAAGAAGTTGCACTCGCTGACAGAAGGTTCAGTCGGTGTAGTGTCTCACCGACCGAAGGATGTCTTGCCGAAGGGGATTGCCTTAGGCATAAGGTCCTGCTGACTACTGGTGGTATTGCCGAAGCGGAATGAGCTCGATGAGAGGTCTTCCCGACTGGTGGGGAGTCTTTCCGAAATGAAAGGTTTGATCTCAGGGAGAAAGATGAAGGGCTCGCTGTAATGTCTTACCAACCTGATGAAGTCTTGCCAATGGTTTGGTTGAAGTGCTATCTATTGTCAGCTGCTTTTGGCAAGACCTCTTGCCGAAAGCGATATATCTTGCCGATAGTCTAGGCGATGACAAAGGCGATATCGGTATAACTCTTGTAGCTTGCTATGAGGTCTCGTTGATAGTGGTAAGTTATGCCGATAACTGCTATGGAGCATTGTGGCATCGGCAAGACACGGCTAGTGTCTCACTGACATTGAGTCTATAGGAATAACCTTTGATCATCTGGCAATCCCATGTGGCATTTTTTCAACCAATCAAAGGAAGCTACAGGTGAACCATTGGCAGCTTGACCAGTGCCAAGAAGATCAATAAAACGTAAACAACATGGACTTACTCTGAGATCAAAAGTGATGGAGCAGCTCGGTGAAGCAATGGTGTGGAGATCTAATAGGGGAGGTCGAATGTTGCTTCTCGAAGACGGTCAACTTGTAGAAAGATCTTGAGCAGGAAAAAGGCAAAAGGGAAAAAACCTCAAATCACGAAGATAGCTGTGGTGTTTGCTAGCGAGTGGTAGATTGACATTTATGATTATCAGAACAACCACATTCAAGGCAGCTCTGATGGAAGTTCGAGGATGGACACGGAGGCCAGAGGTCAATGCGATTATTCCAAAAGATCTTGAGGCCATTCTTGGAGTGATCCTTCATAGACATGGACAACGGGGATGCACATTTAATGCAGAAGTAACTCGATTCAAAAGATCTAAGGGCAGATCTTTCTGGAGGTTGATATTTTTTGTAGGCCCTAGGGCAAGGGCCGACACTTTTTGTATATATGGAATTTTTTCCTCTTTGAAAGAGAGTTCTGGATGATGCAGCTTTGGATATAGTGACTTTTACAGTCCTTTGGCATAGTTCTTGCATCCTTTTGTAACTCATGGAGATATGGAATATAGTTTACCTTGAGCGTTCTCTAGTTTTGATTCCTTACCATCTTGTTCTTACAGTTGGCATATGTTTTATGATTGATCAAACTATCTTGTAAGCACTTTAGTTTCATTTTAGTTTTGTCTCATGCCTTATACCCTTTTCTGTAATTAGCATGTTCATTCAGGTTGTTGTTTGTGTCAGTTAAATATAATCACTTGCTCAGTGTGAAGTTTTTCTTCCTTCTGCAAGTTAAAGTATTTGATCTTTTAGAGAAAATTGCATGAACATTATAGTAACAAGTTGTGTAAATTGAATTTCTCCTAGATTTCATTGTCTCCCTTTAAGTTTGGTGTATCACTTCTTTTCACTTTTATAGTTTTATTCATTTTAGCACTCTTTCTCCCTTTTCCTTCAAAAGAATCAGTAGAATAGTGACACCATAGGAAGTCGGCCTTCTCCGGAGGTTGACCTTTGCTTACAAGTAACCCACAACTTTAGAGGTCTTCCCATGTTACACTGAGGTGTTGAACATCAAGTTCAATAGGGTGCAATTTTAGCAGATAATAGTTTTTGGTACGCCCAGTGGGACAAGTTCCACATTATATTGGTGGTTTGGTATGCAACTAACAAGTTTCAAACTTGGTAGAAGTCATTTTTGCATACTTGGCGACTCCACTAGGAAGAAAGAGCTTCAGAATTAGTGCTTTTACAGTTTATGAGAAGGGTTCAAACAAGGAGCAACTTAGTTCCTTTCGAATATTTGCAGCTGTCACCACCCAGAAGACAAGGCAGGGTAACAGAAAGGATAGGGACAACATTTATCTATTCTAGAAGGACTAAATTTACTCCTCCATCCCTGAGATCTCATATTGCTGTCCCATTTTTTGTTTCACCTAGAGTGCAAGTAAACCCACCTCAACCACCTCTAATGGCTGCTCCTAGAAATAAGTCTTTTGTGCCATTTAATGGAGGTAGTCCATTAAATTTGGCACAACACAATGACATTCCAATGGTAGCTTTGAAAAGCTTGCCAATTTTCACTAGGGAAGATCAGACTACCTCGATTGAACATATACAAGATGTGGCTTCGTTATGCGGAGTCCATCACATAACTCAAGAAGACATAGTTGTGAGACTACTTGCCGCATCATTCAAAGGAAGGGAATTACAGTGATTCAGAAGTCTTTGAGTAGGTTCAATTGCCACCTGGGATGAATTGGGTGACAAATTACACAGGTAGTTTTAGGATAGGTCTAATAATTTGTCTTTGTTGGAGCAATTAACTACGATTAAGAGGGCTCCTCAGGAACAAATGAATGATTTCAATTTTAAATTTCAAAGAACCTGGGATAGAATCCCTGCAACAGTGAGACCACCTCCAGAATATGCATTTTTGTACTTTTTGAAGGCTCTTAACAACGATATAGCCGTTATGATACAATCAATGGGGGTGTTTCTCTACCAAATGCATTTGAAATAGCAATCAGAGCTGAAAATAGCCTAATACAAGCTAGTAAACTTTCCCCTAGGCCACCAATGCCTATATTTCTAGATATTCATTTGAATATCCCTTTGCAAATACCACCTTTTACACCTTTACCACCTGTTCCAACAGTATTAACTATTGTTCGAGCTGTTGTAACACAAGAAGCTTTTGTTTCAAGTTCTTCAAATGAGTTACAGGAGATCAAAAGTTTATTAAAAACTTTTGGTAATAAGCTTGTGAGCCTGGAAAAGCAGCAATCATATAACAGGCATTATCAACAGCAGAATTCAGGTCAGCAACAGCAATATCAAGGTAATAGATAGGCTTATCAAGGCAACTACCAGGGCCCAAGACAGAATGTGAACACAAGACCTTTTCAGGCTTATAATCTAGCACATGTTAGTGCAGTTAAGGATTTTGTCCCTATTCAAAACAACTTAGCAGCGGATTATGAGTGGTGCTACCCTTGTAACCAACCTCACAATCAAGCTACTTGCTCAAATGGACTTATTAATCAAGCACTTATGGTACAGAATGTTTCAAGTTCACAACAGAATGCACTCAATGATGCATCTCTACAACACCAAGATCAACTTACCAATGAAACTACCCTACTTAATTGGCAAGGTGAGGAATTTTGTGGACTTAATGTAGATAATTCTTCAGTTGCAGCTAACACAAGGGCAAAGAAAAGAGATTTTGAGGTTGATCAAGTAGCTGATAAAGGAAAAGCAACAGCTGCAGAACCATCTACATCTCAAGTGACTCGTGGTTGGAAAAGAGATCGACAACTCCCAGTCAAGGAGCAGCCACACTTGCAAGCTGATCATGTTGGCATGAAGGTACATCATAAAGTAAACCCACCTGTACCCTATAATATTCTTGATAGTATGAAAAAGATGAACGTAACGATGTCTATGTGGAATTCATTGGCTATCGCAGGTCAAAAAGATATGTTACATTCAGCCTTGTCAAATTTTAAAGTGTCTGATGAATATGAGTCCCCAATAGGTCAAGTCAGAACTGTGTTGACAAATAATCCTCAAGAAAATGATAAACAACCCAGCAAAGAGGTAGGAAAAGAAGTCAAACCACCTCCATTTTACGTGTTTGTAATCATAGGTGATAAGTTAGTTCATAACTGTATGGTAGATAGTGGAGCTAGTAGCTTAGTAATGCCAAAGCAAATTGTTGACAAGCTTGGACTAAAGTATCAACCTTTAGAGAGAGGAGTGATTCAATTGGATGGTACTTATGTTAATACATTGGGTGTTATTAAGGGCTTGAGTCTTACCCTTCATGCTTGTCCAAATTTTTCAGTTCCTTAGGACATATGTGTCATAGATCTCCCACCTTTCTTTTCTTTGTGTCTCTCAAGAGACTTTACAACTAAGATAGATGGTTATGTGTCAGCCAATTGGTCACATATGTTGTTTAGAACAAGATACGGAACTAAAGTTACCATTAAATCTGAAAAGTTGGCTAAAGATCATATTGAACCATATAACCCAAGTCCTATCAATGTTGTTCCTACTGCTGCAGACACGAATTGTATTATTTTTACTGACAGTGAACTGGCTGCCACTCAAGAGCTTCAAGCAGAAGTTGTTCCTGATGTGATGCTACATGAATGGGTAGCGGAAAATGTGTTGGAAAATTCTGTAGATTTTATTCAAGATGCTGGTATGGGTAATTATGTGATGCTTGAACCTAATGCAGAGGTTCCAAACCTCGAAAAAGGTACAGATCAGTTGTTGCAACAACAAAGTGAACTTTGAGAAATATTTTTTGATGGTTCCAGAAACAAAAATGGAGCAAGTGGAGGGGAAATGCTGGTTTCTCCACAAGGTGATAAGTACTTTTCAGCTTTTTCATTTTTCTTTTGCATGTTCTAACAACAGTGCTGAGTATGAAGGACTCATTCAAGGCCTTGAGTGGGCAAGGAAAAGAGGGATTGACTGTTTGAAAGTATATGGAGACAGTGATTTGATAGTTAATCTGGTTAGATGGTTGAATGTTGCTAAGAATGATGATTTGAAGTCTTATAGAAATAGAGTATGGAACATAATTGATGAATTTAATGCCTTTTATCTGATTTCTATTCCAATTTAAATCAAAATAAAGTAATGTATTGATAGATTAGCAGCGACAGCTTGCACGGGTTTGAAATCCTAAAAGCATATAAAAGGATAAAATTACACAAGATAGTTTAAGGTGCTTATCAGCCATCAATTCCCGATAAATAGCACATTAATTCAAGGTGTATCTGCGCGATGAGCATATTTTAACCTTTCCTCATTTAGGAAGACTTCAATTTTCTCAGAGTGAACCAGGAAAGATTAGACAACAGTATGATAATCAAGTGATACAGCTAAAGACAAATAAACTCCCCAAAGGGCTGGTTACCTTGGAATCCATATTTAATTCTGATGATTAGCTTAAGAAGAGCAAAGTTGGCATTCAAGTCAAGGAAGATCATTATGAAGAGATGGAAATCTTTAAAGGTAAGCTTCTCAAATTAGGTAAAATTTGTTCGGCTGAGGATAAAAGAGCTTTCATTGTTTTATGCCAAGAATATCATGATGTTTTGTTGGTAATATTATTTTTGATTTAAGAGGGTTTGATCCTCATATTACACAAATTATTGCCAATTGAGTTAGAACTTGGTGCCAAGTCTGTTAGACAAAAATAGAGACCATTGAACCCCAAGCTTAAACCTTTAATGATCAGAGAGTTGACCAAGTTAGTTGAGGGGGGTATCATATTTCCAATTAAACACACATCCTGGGTTTCTAACCTTATTCTGGTTAGAAAAATGAGAGGTGAGATAAGATTATGTGTAAATTTTAGAGACCTTAACAGAGTGTCTCTGAAAGATCATTAGCCCTTATCGTCTATGGAACAAATTCTCCAAGCCGTTGCTAGTTCAGAGAGATTTTCTCTTCTGGATGGATATTCTGGTTATAACCAGATTATAGTCAAAGAGGAGGATCAGTATAAAAAAGCATTTACAACAAAATGGGGCACTATGGCCTACAAGAGAATGTCTTTTGGTTTATCTAAGGCTAGTACCACCTTTCAGCGTGCCATGGATATAGCATTTCAAAGTTTAATTTAGAATTTTTTGCTGGTTTACTTAGATGACATAACTGTATATTCAAAGAATGCAGATGAAAACTTGTCACATCTAAAGCAATTTTTTGAAAAATGCAGAGAATATGGAATATCTCTCAATTCGAAAAAGAGTATTTTTGCAGTCCATGAAGGTAAATTGTTAGGTCACATAGTATCAAAAGACAGAGTTACCATTGATCCTGAAAGAGTTAAAGCTATACTTGGACTACCATTACCCAATCACAAGAAAGGATTGCAGAGCTTTCTAGGGAGAATTAACTTTTTAAGAAGATTCATTCCTGATGTGGCAAATTTATTACAACCTTTGACTGCCATGCTTAAAAAGAATGCAGTTTTCAGTTGGACTAGAGAAGCAAAACGTAATTTTGAAGAAATCAAGGAGGCTTTAGCATCAGCTCCAACACTGGTAAATCCCGATTTCTCTAAAGACTTCTTTTTGTATGCTTTTGGCAGCGTTAGTTCAATTTCTGCTATGTTGGTTCAGAAAAACAGTGATAATTTAGAGCAGCCAATAGCTTTCATTAGTCAAGTACTTGCTGATTATGAAGAGAAATATACGTTTGTTGAGAGACATGTTCTCGCTGTGATCAGAAGCCTAAAGAAGTTTAAGCCTCTAGTTTCAAACAATAAAATTCATATTTTGGTTGCACAACCAAGTGTGAAGGAGTTTTTGTTGAACAAAGATCTGAGTGAGAAAAGAGCAGGGTGGATCACAAAAGTAATGGAATTTGATGTCAACATCAACATCACAAAACTTATTAGAGGTAAAGGACTTTATGAGCAACTTGCCTCAACCCCTGAAGATGTGCAAAAATCAGAAACTGGTGTTGTTTTAGCTAATATAGATGAGCCTCAAAATGTTCAAGATGCTATAGTTGCATCAGTTGCAGGTTGGGTTCAAGAAATGACCCACTTTCTTCATACTGGTGAATGTCCACCAGGTCTAGACAGAGCAAAATGAAGATACTTCAAATTGCAGTCAGTTCCTTATGTCCTCATTGATAATATTCTTTTCAGGAAAGATCTGAATGGTGTCTTGTTAAGGTGTATTGATGTTGATCAAATAGAAAAGGTATTGCATGAG
>VDFB02383844.1:0-19995 GCA_007258455.2 Sequoia sempervirens | reverse complement strand
AAATCTTGGTGTCAACTTGTTCATATTGAGATATTCTTGCATAGTTGTTTTGTGTTAGAGTTTGAAGTTGATAAAGGTTGTAAATTGTAAAAGTTGGTTGATATACTGATTCACCGCTACTCCCACCCCCTTCCCCCTTCCCCCCTCATTTGTACTGTGGTTTTATCCCGAAAGGGTTTCCACGTTAAATCTTGGTGTCAACTTGTTCATATTGAGATATTCTTGCATAGTTGTTTTGTGTTAGAGTTTGAAGTTGATAAAGGTTGTAAATTGTAAAAGTTGGTTGATATACTGATTCACCGCTGCTCGCCCTCCCCTTCCCCGTTCCCCCTTCCCCCCTCAGTATATCTTGGTGCTCTTCAAAGGGCAGGTCACATGGAGTATGAAGTAGAGAAGGTTGCTAGATATCTAAGTGGATTAAGATTCAACTTTCAAGATGAGTTAACTTTGGAAAATCCAAGGACGGTGGAGGAATGTTATCAAATGGCAATAAGGGCAGAAGAAAAACTTAAAAGAAGGCAAGAAAAACAAACTAGGGGCAGAGGCAGCAATACTAGAGGGAGAGGTTCATTTTCTACTCCAAGGTAGCCCTATGAAAGTCAAGAAGATACAAGCAAAGCACAAGAACAAGTTGTTGATCAGAGAGGTGGATTTAGAGGTGGTAGATTAGGCTTTAGAGGCAGCTTTGGAGGTCAAGGAAGAGGTTCACAAGGATTCACAGGAAGGTGCTATCAATGCAACAAGTTTGGACATCAAGCATGGCGGTGCAATGAAAGTCAAGCCTCTACTTCACATGGAGGTGAAAGACAGAATCTATTGGTGCAAGAAGAGGATAATGAGAGTGTAAACTCTCCATCACAACATGCTACTCCTGAAGTTGGAGAATCACTAATGGTAAGGAGGACACTCATCAAAGCATCAAAGGAGAATGAGCCATCACAAAGGACACTCTTCAAAACCACTTGTAAGTGCATGGGTAAGGTATGTAAGGTTGTAATTGATTCAGGAAGCACAGATAACATGGTTTCTGATGAGATGGTTGAGAAACTTCATTTGCCTAGAATACCACATGATACTCCTTATAAAGTTTTTTGGTTGAATGAGGGTCAGTATGTTTTGGTTAATGAGCAAGCTTGGGTTGAGTTCAATATAGGAGGGTACAAAGATAAGATTCTATGTAATGTGTTATCTATGGATGTGTGCCATTTGCTGCTAGGGAGGCCTTGGCAATTTGATAGGAATGCTTTGTATGATGGTAGAAGCAATACCTATGAGATTGAAAAAGATGGAATCTCTTTTACTTTGACACCCTTGAAAGAAGATGATAAAGGGAAAACTAAGCAAGCTAATATAATGATGGTTGGTAGGAAAGAGTTTGTAAAGGTAGAAGAAAAGGAGGATAAGAACCTTGCAGCCACTCCTAGACTTGGAGATGTGAAGACAGCAGACATGAAGAATCTGATTTTGGAAAGAAATAATATTGAGTTGGTGTCAAAATCTGACTTGTTGAAGTTCAAAGATGAATTGATTCTTGGGATTCAGGATTGGCTTAAGGGGTATGTTGATAAAATGGTGGAAGGAGCGTTTTATTCATTGTTTTCCAAAGAGGATAGTGGACATTCAAATCATTTCATATCAGAGGTTGGTAGAACTGAGAAAGCAGCAGTCATAGGGGCAAAGCATCACATGGAAGAAGTGAAAAACAAGGGTGAAGAGCTCAAAGCTAACCTAGAAGGGAAAAAGAGTAAGATCAAGCATACACCAAAGAAGCAGAACAAGGGAGTTCATTACAAGAGAAGAAGAGGCATGGTAGAAGATAAAGTGGCAGATTTGACAACATTTCCAGATAAGGGAGGAACCACAGATCATTCATCAAGGGAAAAGCAACATTCTCATGTGGAGAACCGGTCAAAGCCAAAAGACAATGCTTATTTTCAGTATCTGAGTCAATGGAAGGGTCTACCAAATGGAGACAGCATTTGGAGGATAAAGAATGGCATAAACAAGCATGGATTTTGTGTTGCAGCCCTATCCTCAAGGGGACTTGAGTTCCTTTTGCCCAGGGAGTATGGTGCAGGGCACCATAGCTTTTAATATGAAAATGTTGCAAATGTTGGGTTATTGTTTAGTTTTGTGTCCTTTTGATGTAATACGGTCTTTAAGACCATGATTAAGGTCATTGTATGTCAACTGGGTCATTGGGAGTCAATTTTGGTTAATATTGTAAAAATGGCAAAAAGTTGTAAAAAGTTGCTATGCAACTTTGCATTTGAGGGAAGTTGAATAGTTAGGGAGTTAAAAGGTAGTTGTAGTCGGTTAGTTTTGGTTGGAAAAGCATAAATATATCATTTAATGGTCGAGCCAAGGCTCTGGAGGTTATTTTGTAAGTTGAACATCAATAAAGTTCTGGTTTCCTGCATTTTTCTATTGAAATTTGCTGCTACATGAGGTTGTACAGCCTGCAAGTGGTCTCTAATCGATTGGAGTTGATGTGGAATTGAATCTACTTTCCAACAAACTTGGTCTCATCGAATTTCATCCAGTTTTGAGCATTTTAGAGGCAAATTACTCCAAACCACTTTGAAAACTTAGGTTTTTGTGCTTTGAGAGAACAAAATGAAGTTTTGAGCCATTCCACTGATGAAATGGCCCGATAACCGGTGGAATGGAAGTATTTAGGATGTGTTTTGAGTTGATGAAGTTTGCAGGAGCAAGGGTTGAAGTTTTGAGAAAATGGATTGATGCCCTAGTTGATTAAAGTCATGTTTTTAAGCAATTTAGATGCATAGGTGATAGGGTTTGTGGGAAAGCTTTGTAGAAATTGTTTTGGGTGATGGAAAATGTTTGTGCAAACCATATCGAACATGTCTAGGCTAGTGGCATGAGAGTTTGAGGTTTCGGTTGTAAAAATCGCATTGTATCAAAACAAGCCTAATTAGGCCTATTTCAAGGCGTAGCAACAATTTTTTGACCCTTGTGTTTCAAAGTAACCCCACCTGCAATTGAAGTATTTTTTAAAAGAGGCTAATGGGTACTCAAAACTGTAATTTGTTTTTAGGTATGAGGTGTGGTTTGAAAATTATGGTGGAAAAACCCCTTTTGTTGTGCTACAAGGAATAGTGTTAATCTGTGAAGGAATTCAATTTGTTTGAAGTGTAGATGCTTTGGTAAAAAGTTGATTGGTTGAGTTTTGAATTGGTCACCCCGCTCTGCATCAGAGAAGTTTTGGAAACAATTGAGTGAAAGGCCATGGGTGCCAACCATGGGGGGGTTTGCATGTGGAGATTCACAAGGAATTGGAAGAGAGCTTCCTTGCATTGGCTATACTGATGAAGTATGTGGAATTGTTCTTAACACGACTTTAGGGAGTTAAAAATGGGGTTGGGCTTTTTTAGCATCTAGGCTCTACTTCAAAAAGACAACTGTTAAGGGTCAACTTGACAATATAGAGGCAAAGAAAACCATTGAAATCTTGATTAGGTCTACTGAGCCTCTATTAGTGGTGGGATTGATGGATATGAATACAAATTGGCCTCACTTGTCGTAAAGTCTTGGCCTTTTGTTCCTCAATAGGCTTAAGCTCTCTTGCAATCCAAGGTGCATCCCCAGTGGTCGATCTGGATTAACATCTATGGTAGGGTGGTTGTTTCAATGTTATCATTTGTACAATGACCACATAGATGGTTTATTATTTATGGTGTATAATGTTTATGTGCTGATTAGAATCATATCAGAATATAATATTTGATCTAATGTTGTTTTAGGTCATGACCATTGTCACCATTGTCTTTTCTATCTACTATGGGGATGAGCATGTTAATGTCCTATCTTGGATGGTCTCAGTTGAGTAGTTTTTTGTTGATTATATGGTCTAGGTTCCATGATATGCCAACCTCTAGGCAATTTTGGGCATGTAATAGGTTAAATAGATTCTAGCAATAAGGTTGCAAATGTAACAGTTGCATACAAAGCTTTGCAAATTGCATCTTTGATTTTTGTAATTCCTCTATTTTAATATAGTGATAGTGGACCCTAACCACTATTCATTGATCAAAACAAAATTCAAGGTGACAACTCAAAATGCATAAGAATGGGCCACCATGAACTGATGGGACTAATTTTGAATTGCCTAACACAGCACTAGCCTTAAACTGTTTAAGGACCTACATTTATTGTATTTTAACACCAAAGCCATCAATAAACAGATAGGTATAGCGGCCAAAAAATCAAATATCTTGGTTCTTTCCAAAGCTTCAACTACAATATTGGTGAAGCTAGTAGTCAATAATGACCTACCAAATATCATATCAAGTATTCAAACCATAGCAGCAAGACTCATACTTGGCATTGTCTCACCAAGACCAATACACCAACCGAACTCAAACTTGACCAAATGAGGGCTTTGGGCTGCAAATGGGGGTAATCTTGTTTGTTTTTGAGATGATCAACTCATTGTTGGGCTCAAAGTGTCTTAAAGAGTCAATCTGATTTGGAAAATGGACCAAAGTAACATGATCATTGTGTCAATTTATGTCATTTCCAGTTGTGAAGTGGTATAAGGATTATGGTTACGTGTGTTTCCTCCAGAAGACAGATTTCAAAGCCATGATGTTTATTATCTAGTTATAAGCAACTTTGGAGTGATCCAAAGCATCACAAGTCAAAAAGCAAGGGAATAGACATTAAAAATGAGAAAAAAATGAGGTGGCAAAATCAGTAGCTTTTAGTAGGGGGCAATTTCACAACCGCCTGCTGTTGTTTTGTGGCAGTTTCATACCAGCTTGGATAGAGAGTGGAAGTTGAAGAGTTTTGACTTTTCAGTTTACATATTCAACATTGACTTCATTATGGCACCAAAGGTGGATGTGAGAAAAGCATAAGAACACTTCAAATTATTCAAGTTTTGCCTATTGCAAGAGGAAGAATAAGGTTTCCATGGTGAAGTGCTCATTTGCAGATGTTTGGAGCTCGTTAAACTTGTTGTAAGGGTTCCAATCTGTCCTTGTAACATTGTAAACCATAATATACTTACACAATAATAACACGACGAGCTGAAAGCGTAAATGGTATAAAATTACATGGGTTCAAAATGAGAAAAATGCAGCAAGTTAAAAATGCTCATATAAATATGAAAAAAGGCTGCAATTTTGGCACCCTTTATGATTCAATCGAGGACAATCTTTTATTCCCAAGCAAAGAATAGTGCTGAAGTGAGTTTTCACTGATTACACAACTTCTTATACTTAGTTTTACATTGACTACAATTCCACTAATAACCCCCACCATCAAGAAGGTGTTCAATCATTTTCGTATATCACCAAAGAGGTGACACTACATCAAATTAAATGAACTCTCTACATTGTGGGCAATTGAACCAAAACTACCAGCCATTTTGTATGAATCTAAAACAAAACAAAAAAATACAAATCAACAATACAACTTTTTTTGTTAAAAACAGCATTATAATCCCTTACTATTCATAAAAAGTTCAAAGAAATATTCAAAAAATACCAAAAAAATGTGAAAAAACTTGAAAAGAATGAAATATTTACTCACCTTGGATGGTTAATTCTTCTTTGTGCAACTATTTCTCCCTTGTTGGTGTGTAGGTTTAACTCTCTTGTAGCCCTCACATTTGAAGAAAAATAAAGCAACCTTCAAAACCCAACAAGGGTAGCTTGGAAGGAAAAAAATGTTGTTTTGGTCTTCTGTGTTTGTGAAATGAGTGAAAACAAATAATATGCCTCACTTTAGGGCAAATTTGTGCTTTTGAGATTTTTTTTGTTTAAAAAAATGTCTTTTAAGTGGTTTTTTTTTTGGGGGGTGGGGGGGGGAGCCAAGTGTTGCAAGCGCCCCTAGGTTCACCCAAGTTAGGCATGGGTTTGCCTAAGTTATGCCCAAGTTCACCCAGGGTACCACCTAGGCACCCTGGGTTCTTGGGCAGTACTCTAGGCAAACCCAAAGACAAACTGGCCCTAGACCTTGATACATGGAGGTTCCTAAGGGAGCCGGCATCATATAGTTTGCAAGTGTTACTTCTTGTAGTAGTGGGAATTCCAAGTTATGTTTCTAATAAATTTCCTCCTACCTAGAATGCTTAATCAAACATCTTCAATTTTGTTCGACATATAAATAGCTCTTTCTTTCCAAATAGTGGAAACATTGGTCAACGCATAACTAAGACAGCTAAATCAAAACTCTTGCTAACTCAATATCTTTACAAGGAGTATTATCTTTATAAGAGAAAACTGACTACGGCCATCCATTGGGTGTGATCAAAGGTAGAATCTATTGATGCATGCCTTTGCTAGATGTCAACCAACAAGGACCTACCAATGGTCAACAAAAACTTAAGGTTAACTTACAAAAGCCCTTTCAATTGCCTCTTAACAAAGGATGTGCTGGTCAATAGACATGGTAAGGCAAAACAACTCCACTAAAAATGGTTTGGGAATGACAGCTATCAGCTAGGGTACAAACAACTTAGGAAGTTCTTGTAAAGCAATTTTATTAACTCTTGAGCTACTTTTAGGACCATAACAACTCTATAGATTACCTATTCAGGATGCTCAACATTTATGATTGTAAGTCGTCATCACTGATTTTACTGACAGCCTTAATTTTCCTTCTATTGCAATCATATTCTGCAACCCAAACACATTAGGTTTTGTTATCCAACCCTAAAAACTCCAAGTGCACCTCTAGTGTCAATATATTTAAATATAAGGATAATTATTTTAAACTTCTTATGGCTGCATTTTATGACTATAAATATATCACTAAATTTACTAGAAAGATATTATGCTTACTAAAAGTGATGGTTATTCCATATATCATTCATACAGGTACTCGTCCACATTGGGCCTTCATATGTGTCATTTTCACAAAAAGCCTTGATATGATGATTTCAGAAACCATTGCCATATCATCTGCAGCGTATATTTGGTTTCGATACCATCACTAGTACCCTTGCATGCATTGCAATCATCTTACTTACAAAAACAAGTGAGAAAATCTCTCTTTTCCATGGGTGAAACTGTTCTCTTCACCACATCTCCTCCCATAGGGATTTCAAAAACCCTAAGAAGACCTTTTGGTTTCAAAGAAATAGCATATACTATTGGTTCAGCACATGCATCAAATAAAACAACAATTCTCAGGTCCATCACTTCCAATCATCTCATACATTGTTTCCTCCTATTTGCAATAATAGCATCATATGTAATGTCCCCTTTTCCTAGGCAGTGGTTAGTCGCAGTGGTTAGTCTACCAACTAGACCCCGTAAGTTAACAGGGTGTTTAGGGGACCCCTTTGAGGTTGATCTTTGGTTCTTCAGCAAACCCTTTGGTGCTTATTTCAGTACTCTTCAGCTTAGTGTCCCAATTTATTTGTGGTGTGCCTTCCGGAGACCATTCTGGACACTTTGACCCACACTTACTATTTTTAGTAAGTCACTCAGATGTGTTGCTCATACTTACAATTTAATATTGAAAGGGGATATAAGTGATTTTTAACATATACTTTATACTATTAAGTTGCACCAAAATTAAAAGAAATTAAAAGTAAATTGAATGAAATGAAATTTAAAAGTGAATTTGAGGTGAAGTATAAAAAGGCATTTGGAGTTCATTTTATTCATTCATGAATATTATTCTTGTTTTGGAGAAATTTGGTGAAGACCTTCAGCAAGGGTTTGCTGGTTGAAAGCCAAAGCTTTTTGAGGACAAAACCCCTCAGGAAGAACAGCTCGGTACAAGAGAGAGATCTCCCAAACCAGCTTGCAGACAATTCCATTACAGGGATTGTGCTTGTGCTTCAACAAATTCATGAAGATTTATCATTTAGGGTTTGAAGGATCAAACCAAAAATCTGAGATACATTAATTAACGTACCAAAGCAAGGGCGACTGGCATAAAGATTATATTGCTAGTCTTGACTGTGGTGCCCAGATTGATAAAGGACTTTGCTGCTGGTCGTGTTTCTGAAAGCATTCGTTTTGCTGATTGAAAACATTGAAATACTTCCACCAGGCGTGTGGTTCTTCAGCTTATACCTGTGCGTGAAAGTCTGATATACATTTATCTCTGATTATGGCAGCTGCTGAAGTGTTAGCGCATGGGTTTTGACTGTCATAGCTGTGAGTTTACCCCCCTTTGTGCTTGGAAGATTGCTACAGCAAGACGTGTAGTCTATATTCTGTGATATATGCTACTGATGGGCGTTTCTAAGACATAAGAGAACTTTTTCAAGGAGGCGGGTAGCTGTTAACAGGTCTGGAAACATTTCTGAGCATCTCTAAAAGTCTGTGCATTAATTTCAGTCACTTCTGGGAGCAAATACCTGAAAAGAAACCATCAGCAATCAGCCACTTCATAGTTTCCAGTCACAAGTTTCCTGCTGGGCGACATGGGTATTTATATTCAGACTGTATTTGTATTTCTGATTTAAAGAATTAGTCTGAGATAGTATTGTATGAGAGCTGTAGTGAACTTATCCATTTCAATAGTCAAATATTGTGAATTCTGAAATTGTATTGCTGCTGTTGCTAATAATCAGAAATATCAGTATTGAGGGTTTGTGTCTCATTTGGAGAATATAGAATGAGTTCATAGTTCCACCAAGTTTCGGGGACGGGGACGGGGACAGGGACGGGGACGGGGACGGGGGGATGGTAGGGGACGGGTTTCGGGGGCATGGGGGCGAGGGGCCTAAGTTTGGGGACGGCGGGGGGACGGCAGCGGGGGGGCGGTGCGCTGAAATACATATAGTACTTGAAAAATTAGTTATAAAAAGATGTATAACTGTAAAAGCCTAAGGAATAAGTAAATTTTAGAGTTTAAACACATTGCAATGATTTCATTGAACTAGTGAACATTGAAACAATGAAAATTAAAATGAAAATATACTTGTAACTTAATAGACATTGTGATTGGAACGAGAACTAGTTGTTTCATAATTTGAATTTCAAAATTTCATAGTCATGATTCATAATTACAATCAAGTATCAAGTTATCAACACAACAGTGTTCAAACTTCAAACTTCAAAAACAAAATAGACTAAAATTACTAAATAGTAAATACTAAATAGCTAATGGCATGATGCCTCTAATGATCTAATCATCTCCAACTCCAAGCTCCATGCCAATCTCCTCATCATCGGAACCATCGGACGAGGACCCCAAATGCTCAAGCTCATCTAAACCAATACCAACCAGCCCTGTCTGTGTAGCATCCTCATCTATCTGTGCTGGCTCTTCTGGCTCTACATCCCATCTGGCTGCTGGACTCTCCTTGTATGTAGTTGTGCTGCGATCAATGAGACGTAAGGCACTATGGACAGCCACAAGCTTCTCTGCCCTCCTAGAAGTGAGCCTGTTCCTCTTAACAGAGTGGATGAAGTTATAAGTGGACCAGTTCCTCTCAGAAGCAGAAGAACTAGAAACCTGGGACAGCAAACGAATGGCTAGAGTAGTAATCAAAGATCTAGGCCCATGCATAGTCCACCACAACTTGGGGTCCTCCTGTGACATAGTCTCCAAATCTACTTTGGCTGCCTCTGAATATCCCCAAAGAGTAGCAAATTTTGTCCACTCAGTACGAAGCAAGCTGGCCTCTATAGGATCATACATTTTGTCAATGGCCTTCATGAACCCTTCCTTCACCTCAACATCCTCCATAGGTGTCACTCTGCCGGGACGTGGCACATACCACTTTGGGTTCAATGCGTAGGCAGCCATGTGTAAGGGAGTGTTGAGTTTCTCCCATCTATGCTGAATGATTGGATAAATATGCTCGGTGTAGAATTGCATTGTGGGGTCCTTCTCTCGCACTTTAGCCTTCATTTGATCAAGCATGGAATCAATGCACTCGTATACCTCTCCAAGGGAAGGTGCATTAGAATCCCCAAATCTAATAACTTTGAAGACTGGCTCAATGATGGAGACAATATATTTGGCATCAGCCCAAAAGACATCATTCTTCACCACCTCCTTAACCCTCAATCCCTGCTGTGTCTTCGACTCAGGCCATCTGTTCCATTCTGCTGTCATTACCATTAGTTGCAATGGCTCTTGCAACTCAAGCATCCTCTCCAAGAGAATAAAGTATGATGCATACCGAGTCTCTACAGGCTTCAAGAATTCCTTCTTGGAGAAGGACCTGAAAAGTGCATGTGAATGATGATGGTTGCAGATAAACATCTTGCACATCTCTAGCATCACTGACAATAGATTTGATCCAGCTGATTTTACCCATGTCCTTAAGTGCATTATTCATAGCATGCACACAACAAGGAGTCCAAAAAATATGTCTATAGGCTGCCTCAATCAACCTCCCTGCAGCTCTGCACACATGGGCCGCATCTGTCACTACCTGCACCACATTTTGTGGCCCAACCTCCTCTACAGCATCCTTGAGGATCTGAAACTGATAATGGGCATCCTTGCTATGCCCTAAACAATCAATAGCCCTAAGGAAATAAGGGCCCGCTACAGATGTGACGATGATATTGATGAGTGGACGATGCCTAATGCGTCCACCCATCCATGACTATGCTGTCCACTTGTGACCCAGGTTCTCTTCATCTTCTCCATCAAAATATTAATCTTGGAATAGTTTTGATCCAAGATTGTTGTCCTCAATTTATTCTCCCCTGGTGGCACATATGATTGTCCTGCCCTTATTATTTTTGACACAACTTCCTTATAATAAGGAGAGCGAGCCACGTGGAATGGAATGCCATTGGCAAAGAAGAATTTTCCAATGGCATCATCTGCCTCATCCTTTGCCTGCACATTGAATAAACTTGCTAAAGGTTGTGAAGATGCCATCTTACGTTTCCCCCTAGGCTCTGCTGCACTTGAACTGAACGGATTTGGTGGCCTTTGACTCTGCAAAGTAGAAGTAGACACTGCTGAAATCTGATCACCCATACTCTTATGTTGCAATGTAGCAGATGTAGGCACTTCATCCTCATTACAACCCCATAATTTTAAAATTTCAGCCCTGTACTTCAAATTACTTGCCACAGCTTTGCATACATCTACACCTTTGCCTCAAACAAGAAGAAAATGTGCATTAGTTCTTGTAATGCTGCCAAACCATGTAAGCTCACACATGTGACACTTCCATAATCTAGTGCCCCCAGTTGCCCCAGGCTTTGCTGCTACCTTGGATGCAAATTGTTTTAAAGGTTTTTTTTGGATCAAAGGGGCCCTTGGCCCATTCTTGAAGGAGTTCTGAAGGGCAGCTATTATCTTTACTACCAATGGAACTTGTGGTAGTTTGAGTATTTGAGGCTGAGCAATGTTGTACTTGTGGTTGAACTTCACCTCAGCCTCCCCTCCTATTTGAAAGTCAGGATCATCTGATGAATCATTTGCACTTTGAATGTCTGGTTCATCATCACTTATGTTGTGTGAACTCATTATGATGATGATGCTGCAAAAACAATGTTAAAAAATAAAAAATAATCAGACCTACGATGTAAAAAAAAAAAATTTAAAAATCAGACCTAAAAGTCTAAAACTTAGAAAGAAATGCGATCTCATGAATTGCAATATTGCAAGATATGCAAGCAGCAAAATGTGGAAGCACAGGCAAGGCATGTGAATGATGGTTAAATGCATGAAAATGGAAGCAAGGCAAGGCATGTGAACTGTTTGCTTTGCAAAATGTGGAAGCACAGGCAAGGCATGTGAACTGTTTGATTGTTCAATTTTTTTTATGAATTTAATTTTATTATGCCTCTTGGCTCATTGTGCTCTGCAAAATGTGGAAGCACAGGCAAGGCATGTGAACTGTTTGACTGAAATCAGTCAAACAGTTCACATGCCTTGCCTGTGCTTCCACATTTTCTGTCAAACAATTCACATGCCTTGCCTGTGCTTCCACATTTTGCAGAGCACAATGAGCCAAGGGCCCAAGAGGCATAATAAAATTAAAATTATAAATTCTGAAATTCATAAAAAAATTTGAAAAAAAATTAAAAATTTTAATTTTTTAGTTTTTACTTTTAGCACCCCATGTGGAACGAATGCCTCAAAGAGGTGTCCGCTCATGGACTGGTCGCAGTCCATGAGTGGACACCTCTTTGAGGCATCCGTTATTTCTAATGCCCTTCCCGTGTGTCGGGTCTGGGACTCTGGCAGCCGCATTACACAATGAAAAAAATAAAATATTAAAAAAATAAAAACGAAAACCTACCTGGTAAAAATTTGCTTGAAGACTTGAAGTTGAATCAGTTGAATAACGACTAACGAATTCTTGCTTCTCAGAGGGCTCCGATTCTCAATCTCATGCCACTCGCCAGACACAGTCGCACAGAGGGCATGAAAAATGAAAAATGCTCGGTGAAAAAAAAAAAAATCATTTAGTCTTAAGAGTCTAAGACTTACTTTAGAGTAAGTCACAAAAATAATAAAATTTAATCATATAATAATTAATAATATATTATATTTTAAATTTTAATTATAGTAATATAATATTAAAATTTTAAAATATTTCATGTCTTATGATAAATGAAAACTTAAAGTCTACAGCTTTGTTTTTTGAAAAAAATTTAAAAAAACATTATTTTAATAAGGGGACGCAGGGGACGCGGGAAACTCGGAGACGCAGATAAGACTCCGAGGAGACTCCGAGACGCGAAGAAGACTCCCTGTGAAGGAAACGCCCAGGGGACGGCGGAGGGACGGGGGGACGGCGGGGGGGACGTTTTCCTGACGTCCCCGCATCTCGGAAATGTCCCCATCTCCGAGACGGCCACTTTTTCGAGGGGGACGCGCCCCTGTGGAACTATGAATGAGTTTATGTACTGGGAAAACATGTCATATTTTAAGTTGTTCATTTGCTGGTTTTGATATTTATGATGTGCAACCCCAAAATATCAAACAAATGTTGTTTCCAGTTTGCATACAAACTGTTTGACAAAATGTCCTATCTGTCAAACTGAAAATTAATCAAGCCAAATCGCAATAGAGATTGTTACATTTGGGGTGGGACATTACACAATACAACATGATATACACAAACAACATTGACTAAATTCATAGGACTAATGTTTTCTTTGATTACCTGCCACAAACAATAGCAGTCATGCCAATCCAAACTTTATCATGCAATGGCTTGATATCTAGGCTATCATCTTGCTCCATCTTCTTTTTTCCATTGTCATTTTCAGCAAATATCTGCTCATAACTGTCCTAAATTATTAAAAGATGCAAAATATTTAGGCTTTGGTAATTACAACTGTGTTTCCCTTAGCATTTAAACCTTGTTTCAAGGAATCATAATAAGAACTTCTGGAGAAACATTAATATGTACAAACACTGTTCCTTGCTGCACAATGATTTTATGCACATGTTATTTTCATGCCACATGTCCTTCCTACACAAGAAGTTGGTGACATAGTCATTAGTAGGGTTCCTCAACAACATGTCCTTGAGGCCTAGACACCCATCCTGAACCTCCAGGATTTGCTAGGGGCAGAACAGATGTATAAGCTGCTTCTCCTCTTAATCTCTTAATGTTTATTATTTTCACATTAAATGCACGCCAATGTTCTCTCTTTTGTTTTTGTATGTCCAATACAGCTAAATTGATGCTATCTTGTTGAGTTTTTTATATCCACCATGAAATCATGGTTCAAGTCACCCTGCAAAATTTCCAAGACCATAATTACTTGGAGACTCATACC
The DNA here is from genome assembly GCA_007258455.2 of Sequoia sempervirens. Lineage (NCBI taxonomy): Eukaryota > Viridiplantae > Streptophyta > Pinopsida > Cupressales > Cupressaceae > Sequoia > Sequoia sempervirens. Next base: position 6,298 of record VDFB02383844.1, on the reverse strand, counting down.
CTGACCCCTGGTACTTGACTCCTGAATTGGATATACATATCCATCTCAGAGACACATATTAGGACATCTGCAACTGTCAGGAGACTTTAGTGGAAATTTCTTCACGTCTCTATATGTCTCCTAGAAATTTCCCTTGAAAATTGAGAAACTTCCTCTAGGAGTTTCTTATATATAGCACATAAATTATGTTGGCCATTTTCCTCAAGTGTTGATAATTGGTTGACACATACTAAAAGAATTAAAGAACTACACTAGCACTTCCAATTTCCTATTTTTACATGAAAATATATTCTAGCAGAAATTTTTCTTTTCAAAGGACAAAGAGGTACTAGTAAGGGGAAACAATAAAAGGATTAAGATTTCTATCTGCACTCTAGTTTTATCAATTGATTGAAGATATAGTAGATCTCCTAGTACCCTAATACCATGTTTTTAAACAATGTTATCCCCATCCTGCCTCCCATCTGCTGCCTCTAGATGATTATGGTTTAAAATTTAACTATTTATGTCACGATAATGATTATCAACTATTAATATAATTAATCTTTGCTTTCATTGACATTTATTTCTGTACTTTAAAATATTAATCTTTAAATTATTAAGCATTTTCCATTTTTTTGAAGTTGTATAGCCATTGTGTATTTTTTTCTAATTTTAATTATTTAAATAGTTGACAAGAGAATACGAATTTCTAGTAATGATATCCCATATATACAAGAAATTTTTGTTACAAAAGAAAGGTGTCAGCAAATATGTGGTTATCAATACAAGGAGAGTAACAAGTCTTTTAAAAGTGAAGCCTTGTTCAAAGTTTGCAACCATGCAGAAACAATTTCATGACTAATCATCAATTCTTTAATCATTAACTACTGCATAATAACCCTTAACCAGCTATTATACCTACTATAAGATCAAAACAATATTTGAGCCTAGCACAGCTAGTATGGCTTGCATTCTGAGGCCAGATCCATTTAACAATACTAATGTGAAATTAAAGGCAAAAGATTCTTCTCTTATGCTCCCAACTGAAGCAATAAGAATTTTGTGAAATGTATCTATCCTAACTGGGTTCACAGACTAAATATCATACAGAGGTCAATGGGCATCTCAATATCTATCACTTTTTAATTTTTCAAAAATCTAGACTTCCCCCTCTTTATGCACTATACTGGAAGTAAAAACAAAAAGAAGCATATAAATTTATAAAAAGAAGAACGAAATCTCTATTCATTATAATAAAACATAGAGCATATAGTTCTAGGCAATTAGATAAAATAGAGATAATCTTAAAACAAGTCCAAAAAATGATTATAAAAGAATTATATTTGACAATCCAAAATTCAAATCATAAAAATTCAAAATAACTACTGTGACACTGTCCACCTACCAAATATCTAAAGCCCCTACCAAAGCGTGTCATGTCAATTTATTATAAGTACAAAGGGTCAGAACTAAGAAACATTTGCAATTGCCACTTGTCATGATGAAAGTAAAAACCAGAAGAATTGCTATAAAATGTTTTTAAAGATAGTCAAGTAATTCACCTCTCTCTTAGCAAGGATACTCCCAGAAGCAACTGCATGGGCAAGACGACAAGTACAACGTAGGACAAGGGTAGGGAGACCTGGAGCGATGTTATGCCATGCATCATCTCTAAAGGTTCTGTGTAAATTTGCAGCAAATGTAGCTTGGTCACTCCATTCTTTCACCGCAGTGTCTGCAACTTTTAATTCAATCATTCTTTCTATGAGCCATAGCAAATGCTTTCCATTAACAACAGCTGTATGGAGGTTCATCCGTTGCATAGCTTCAATCTCATCATGATCACCTCTCAGATTCGGGCTAGAGTACTCCTCTAAAGAATCCTTCACACTTTTCAAACTTGTAGCGAACGCATTGTCCAGAACAAGACGAACAGCATCTCGAGATGAATAGTCCCGCAGTAACTTAGCCACAAATGCCTTAACAGTTGCACCATTTAGATGACTATGGGTTGCAGTATATATCAAACCATTCAGCATATCCTCCAATGCACTGCCTTTCACAGGAGAGATTCTTGCAAGGAGCTCTGCAGCTTCTCCTTGTTGTAGGAAAGGGACCAATTTCACAATCTCCCTCTCTTCTTCCTCGGTCCATGGTATGGCCTCCAAGAACTGGACACAATAACATATGCATTCATCATACAACAGTTCTGAAGCAATGGGTAGAAGAGCTGTTGCACTAGGAACATTCTTGATTATTCCAGAAAAATCCTTTGAATAAAACAGCTGCAAGAGAATATAATAGGTCTCCATTGTTCTTGAAACAGGCACACTCAAGTTAATTTGTATTGGCTTCTCCATTTTATTATCTACAGATGTCTGCCACCTCTCAGATAAGAGAGCAGCAAAATACCTACATTTTTTCAAAACATTAGAATGCAAGTAAACCACTGCAGGTTGCTCAACCTCCACATTTTCTTCCTGATCCTTATCAAATGATGTTGAAATTCGCTGTAGAGTTAAAACAACATCTGCACTGCTAGCATCATTGAATCCTCCAATCTTATTAGAATGAAAATGCCTTTCATTTTCTTCATTTTTCAGAATATTCAATTTCTCTTCACTGAATGAAGACAGCCGACTGCTGCTGCCAACACGCTGCCTCTTTTTAGATGTCAGTGTCATTCTTTGTTGTTCAAACAATCGACTTGGATGCACTATATAATTTAGAGCAGTGTCTACAGTATAATAAAAGCAAGCCCCAGCCTACATCAAACAAAAAACTAAAATCCATTAACATTATACCCATAGGTAACATCCAAGATGGCACAGATATAAATGCATTCAAATTTTAGAAAATAATAAATCTAAATTTAGATGTCTACCACTAATTGGAAAAATATATGTTATTGCAAACTCTGGAGCAAAAACTACTACATACAGACATCTAAAATTCAGTGTAAATCATTCTAACTTTTGACAATATAAATCAATTGTGAACATTGAAATGGCTATAAAACAATATGAACTCAAATGCTGGTAAAGATTACTACATGTGGGCGTACAAGTTTCTGTCTAAATCATCTAATTTAAGGCAGAAACAAACTCAATTGTGAATCTCAAAACATTACTCTTTTGTGGCCTACTGTAAGGCCTTGTTACTGTCTATTAGTCTCTGGCCAGTATGATCTTTTCAACTTTTATAGTATATTTTTTGTATTTCATGGGGTATGAGCCCTGCTAGACTCCCTTAATAATAAATTTAAAAAAAAAAAATCCAAAACAGGGAAGGAAGAAATGAAAAGCACAAGAGGGGGAAAGAAGGAAATGTCAGAGATGAGCAATTGAGGAGAGGAAGGAAGCTACAACTAAGGAAGGGAAGGCAAATAGGAGAAAACGAGGGAATAATTCAATAATACAATAGTGGGCAAGGAGTCAAAAGTTCAAATTTTGCTTAAGTGTATTAACAATTGGTTTCCAGGCATGGCTTAAACCCCAACTCTCATCTCTATTAAGGTGTTGTGGGTGTTTACTAATCTCAACAGCCTCTCTTAATTTTCTCCTATGCTAATTATCTTTCTTCACCAGAACATTGGTAGTTGGTTTTAAGTGGATGTGGTGTCTCATGTTAAATGAGTTCCCTGCTAGGTTTGATTTAGCAATGCATCAATGGTTGATGTCTATGCCATGTTTCTTTATCTTGGTGCTTATCGATCAACTTGTTTCACAAATATGGGGGGTTCCACAAAAGCAATCAACTTTGTAAACAATGAGACTAAGAAGTGTGGTTCTCTCTTATCCTTTGAAACAAAATCATATTTCTAACTTTATTATATGGTTTGAAGGTGTCTTGATATCTTCATCCTCAGAAACTTTGCAATCTTATTCAAGGTACCTTCAGTGTAAGGAAGAAATGCCAAAGGGTTATCTATTTCTTCACCTTTATTTTTTTGTTTATGTCTGAAAACTTTCAAAATGTGTTTATTATTGTGTATTAATTCATCTTGATAACTTTCTTCGATGCAAAATCTGTTAGCCAATGTGTTATTCACAGGGACTCTATAAGGCCCTTGTAGCAAGAGTTTTGAGGACACCTACTTTTTGGGTCAAGTGGCGATGGGAGGAAGCAAGGTCAGTGTGTCTTTATTGAACACCTAGTGTGAGATGGAACCATCACGTTCTTTTAATAAAAATAATATCAAGGAAGGTAATTTTCTGTCACATTCTATCTCCATAAATTTAATGTTCCTTATTATGTTGTTTAAGTGGAAGTGGAACAATTCTCGATTGTCAAGATTGTGCCGCTAACTAAGATTGATATCATCAATGTACTATTTCCACCACCTTGGTTTAAAGGAAATGAATTGAGGGCTATCCTAAAAATGCTCCATGAGTAGGTTGGCAACTACCAGGGACAGAGATCCCATAGCAACTCCATCAAATTTCTCATTAGAAATCCCTTTGAAAGCAACGAAAGCCAATTTCAAGCTAAGTTCAATGTTCAACAAGAGCAGCTATCTCATGGTCAATGAGTTTATTTACTAAGTTGCCAATCTGCCCCTATACCTAGGTTCCAATATGTTCCGGCCTAGGTGTGAGTCTAGATCCAGCACACCTACAAGTCCAGGTAGGGTCTCGCTAAACGCTTACAAGTTTTTCAAACCCAAGGCAAATTTGGCAAGTACTCGCACCAATTCGGCAAATTTCGCCATTTTCAATTTTTATTTCACTAAAAAGTGCAATTCGCCCCCAAAACCCTAAAATGTGGTATAGAAGACATCCAAAAGGCAAAAGAAAACTCATTTCTCATATTGTGAATGAAAAACAAAAATATTATCCTACATTGTTGAATTTTTTTTCTTGCTAGCAATTGAACGAATAGAGTTGAAGATTGAATATTGAGCATTCCAAGCTAGTTGTTTTGCTATTCCTACACATTTGCAAGAGTTCATTTGTTGCCAAGGAGATTGTAGAGGAAGATTTCTTCAAAAGAGGTAGGTTTTTTCAAGTTTATGGTTTTTTTTCATAGTTGCCAGGAGACGCAGGGTACAGGTACAGGGACGGGGACGCCAATCAAATTAGGGTATGTGAGTTAAATGAATAAGGAGAGAGCTATTTTATATGTAAATGATTCGTCAGAAATTTTGGGTACGGGAACTGGTACGTTGTCTATGTTCCCAAAATGGAGTTTCCCAGCAACTATAATTTTTTTCCTACATTTTTTTTTCAAATGAGTTCTTTTTTGGTTTTGAAGTTTTTGATTTGTTTTCATTCTTCTAGTTATCCATAGCACATGCTTAATTTTTTTAAATGAATTAAGTTGTATTTATATATTTTTGTTTCAATTCTTTGAATGTTGTTTATTGAACTTGTTGTTTTAGGTATTACAATGTCAACCGGTTCTAGCTCCATGAGTCCACCCTGCTTCAAAACAAACCCAAACTCTTCCCTTTGGAAATATGTGAAATGGTTCAACAACTTCCAAGTGGTGGGAGTTATGTTTGGATTTGTAGTGAATGTAAAATTGATATTCAAGCTCATACAGTTGAGTGAAAAGCCATTTGTGCAAGATCCCTCGACAAGGCATCAAATTTTGCCCAAGCAAAGATGGTAATGGCATTCCAAAATCACAAGCCTTAGCATATATTTATGAGCAAGAAAAAGCAAATCAAGCAACAAGGCGTAAAATACATCATCCTTTATTAAAGAAAGGATCTCAAGGGATGAAGCCCCTTCCACCACCTTCTAATTTTCAACCTATGGAGAGCATTCCATTTTTTTTCCACACCTTAAGAACAACTTGTGGCCTATACACATAAGAGATCAATGGGATCATTGGAAATGGCATTTCATAACGAGTCTCAAGAGATTGTCAATCAACATGTAGCAAAATGAGTGTATGTGAAAGGATTGGCATTCAATGTTGTTCACTCACCATATTAGCAACAAAAGGTGAAAGCAATTAATAAGGCTCCAAAACGGTACAAGGGCCCGGGTTATGAGAAAGTGTGTAGCACCTTATTGGAAAAAGAGGTGAAGTGTGTAGAAGAGGCCTGAAGCCCATAAGGGATTCATGGGCCAAAACAAGGGTGTCCATCATTTCTGATGGATGGAAAGATGTAATAAATCGAGCATTGATCAATGTTATTGCAATGTCCCCTAAAGGGGCAATGTTTTTGAGAGCAGTGGATTGTGAAGGGGAGGTGAAAGATGGTGCATTTAATGCTAACATTCTTCGTCAAGCCATTGAGGAAGTGGGCCCTCAAAATGCTGTGCAAGTTATAACAGACAATGACAAAAATTGTAGAGAGGTTGGG
>VDFB02383843.1:0-24719 GCA_007258455.2 Sequoia sempervirens | reverse complement strand
CTTGTCCTCATAGTCCTTGGAAAGTAGCATGAAATTTTAGAGAAGAAAATTTCTATAGTTACATGAAGATTTGAATAGTGACCAAATATTTGTTCCAGAAGCCTTTGGATTTCGATATTCTAGAGATGATTACTGCCTTGACACGAGCTTATGTAAATGTATTACTAGGCAGGTTCATACTCCTCCAGGTTATGCGGATTACACTTACAACATTGTTGGTATCAAAGCAAAGTTGTCTACCCTTATCTTTTATTGAGTATACATCTCTTAGCAGGAAAGTCTTATTTTTGAGATAGTATGTCTCATTGGATGCTGTCTTTATTGTGGGTTACTTATTGCCATTTTTCTTTCGCTGATGGCATTATCTTGACAGATCATTAAATTGCATGTCTCTAGTTCTAGCTTCAATTTCTTGTTATCTTCAGCTACATGAATGGACTATAAGTCATCTTGGGAAAAATAAGCATCATGTCTTTTAATGTACTCAAGGAGGATGCTCAAACAATTACATTGGGTGAAATGTTTGATATCACTTTATTTCATCACTACATTGGAGTTCTCTTTGTTAGTTCTTCTTTGGATGATTCCAACTTTGGGACTAAAAGTAACAGTTATTTTGGATGTAAATCTGAAAACAACAACTACAAACAGATTGGCAGGTGTAAGGCACTTTAATCTCCATTTCAGCTGCTGTTGTACAACATTTAAGGTAGCCGTATAGTACACATTAATGCTCATTCCCAAATTTGAAAACAACTACAAACTGATCAATATGTTTAAGGTACTTTAATCTCCATTTCATCCACTACCGTACAACTTTAAGGTGGCTGTATAATACTCAGTCCAGCCGTTTGTTGTGGGAACTCTGCCATACTAATTTCCAGTGTTTTGTGACTGCTGTAGCACCAATTTCAGCCTGCGCCTAATCTGATGTAGATGTTCAACAACATTATTATCACATCAATTCTGTTAGTATGGATTTGTAAGTGAAATTGCTATGAATTGTATGGAAGAAATTGTCATATTGGCGTCCAGTTTCAGATCCATTAATTGTTGTTACAAATGCTTTATTTGCTAATCATTTATTTTTATCATCATTAATTGCTGTCATAATTAAATTCTATTATCATACATAATTTCAATGGTTTTAAAATTTATTTTTCATTATCGGTTTTCCAAATCTTCAATGCATGTCAGATTATAATTAATTCTGAAGTTTAATTTTTGTTGATAAACATTAAGATAGGGTTTAGTTTCATAACTCTATCATCCATTTTCAGTTTTCCATAATCAGAAAATGCAAAGAAGTTGAATATATTTTCTAAGGTTCCCGATTGGGGACATTACGAGGTGCCAAGTCCGAATACAATTTTCAGCATTTCTCATCTAAAAGTCCTTTTCACAATGAATGCATTGGAACTTTCCCTTACCTTTACCCTAGACACTGATTGTACTAGTGGCACTTTTCTTGCCTTTACCCTTGTTCGTATCCTTGCCTTGTCACCACCTTGCTGCCATTCTTTTACACAAAAACACCCAACTGTTTTTGTGCGTAGGATATGGTCCTCTTCTTGTCCAAGTTCAAGTCATGTGCTTGTGCTCATGATTCAAAAAAATCTTAGGGTTTGGCCTCAAAACAGGTTGTTTTAGATGTCCAAACAATTTAAATGTATATTTCATAAGTACCTCATGGTCCATAAGATCTTTTACCAAGTGAACTGTGTTCTTCATAACTCGTATACTCTTGCACAGTTTGACTTTGCCTTTGTTTGAAGTAATGGCATTGCATCATCATTTCCTTTTCATAGAAAATAGGGTAAAATTGTTTCTTGAGAAGCCTCTTGAAATTCTCCCATTTGGAGACTGGTGTCACTTTTTTGAAATTCGGAGGAATGAGTATACATTCCAAACCACATACGAGCTGCTCAAAAAGTTTAAGACTAGCAAATGAAATTTCTTTATCGATGAGGAGACATTTTGTGTAGGCTAAAATACTCTTCCATTTGAGACACTCAATGGTCCAGCTTCTCAGCACTTATTTCCCATCAAAAGGCTATTTATCAATCTTAGCTTCAGCCTTAAAGAATGCTTCACACAATGTCTCCTTTCTCTTGCTCAATTTTCTTATGTTCTTTCTCTTCTTCATGCTCTTTTGAGATGCCGAGTTATTTAGTCAAGGCAAACATAATGCTTTGAAGCCTATCAAATTTTCCCACTAAGCTGGAAATTTTTGTGCATCATCATCTAACCTCTTAAACTAAGCCTCTCCTTTGCCCTCTTCCCTGTCCAAAATCCTTCCCGTTGATCTAGCTATCCTATTCCGCTCTTTGATACTGATATTGAGTTTGAAAGAGAACAAACCCTCCCTTCCACTTGATCTTGTAGAGTGAATAACTAGTCAAATGTCTAGTATATCAATCATACACTTGCAGAGATATCCAAATCGTGCTTTGGTACCATTTGATCAATAAAATGCTAGAGATAATGTCCTAGCAATCACCGACTACGAATAACCACCTCTGAACTTTATAAAACAACTTCACTCATCTGATTGACTAGCTCTAATGGTTATATTATTTGTCTAACATGTTCAAAATGATGGCAACATCACAAGGAAAGCAAGCATCATAACCATAATGTGCAAAACTAACCACAAGAATACTAAGATACATGGTTACACCCAAGGAAACCCTCAAAAGGGAAGAAAACTCCAAAAAAGTGAGCTCTTGCTCTTCATGCCAATAATTTTTTCTCTTCAATTACAATTATTTACAATGCCTCTATGGGGAAATAAGCTTGGACTATGACTAGTTCTTGACACCTGCAATGTCTGTGTCATGGAAACATAGTTCTTCCTCTTGCAACAGCCAAAACTTGAGCGACATGAAGGTATGAATGAGAACCAATCCTTGTCCAATGTGTTTAGGTCTTCTTATGTCTTATCAATGTCCTTCCTTGGTGCCAAAAGGAAGATCTAATGTAGGGAAAACAATGAAGAGTCAAAACTTCTCATCTCCTGCACTTTGTTCAAATTATGATCAAACTTGATTTGGAAATTGCTAGGGTGGTGGGGAAACCACCATAAACCAATGTCACCTTCAAAATTATTAGGGTGGTGATGAAACCACATCCAATAATTGCGCCCTCAAAAACATTGAGGTGATGATGAGACCACTAAAAGCCAATAGTTTCTCCCTTTGTCATGTCCTCAAAATTGTAACATATTGAAATACAAATAAATAAATAAATAATAATAACAAAATACGTATTAGCGATTTAATGTTATTATATTTTATGTCTGAAATATTAAAATACAAATAACTAAATAAAAAAATATCAAAAAAATATAAATATAAATATAAATAATGACAATATAAATATTATTATAATTATAATTATTGTAGATAATATTATAAGTATAATACAATTATTATAAATACAAAACAGATCAAATGATATTGTTAATTGAAAACATTATAATAAAATATTCACAAGAAACTAAATCTGAAGATGACTATGTTTTAACTAAATAAATAAATAATAATCACCAGCATTTGTATCGATTCCTAAAGACATTGGCATTATAATGATCTCTAAATACTTCAGCAAGCGATCACTAAAATAAATTAAAAGCTACGTTTAGAATGGATACCTCCCTCTAAAGGTGCAATAGACGCTAAGGAATACGTCCCATGACCATTGAGTGATCGCAACTATTGGCAGGTCAAACTATAAAAAGAAGGTAATTTAAAATAGATCAGCATAATAAGGAGAATAATACTTCTTTACCAGCAGATTCCTATTCATAAGGAGAGATAGAGAAAGGATAAAATATGCAGATCTAAAGGGATATGTGCAGACCCAACAAAAGATACGAATCAATATATGAAGACCATAATAAGGGAAGTAAGATTAATATAATCTAATATAATCACATATTTAGATGTACAAATATTCATAAATAAACATAGGTTTCTATCAGTTAGAAATGAGTATATATATATATAAATAAATAATATACAATTATGCAATAATGGTGCTTACAACAATTATTGAACCTTATAAGTAATCATGGTTCTTTAATAGGAATATGAATAATAGATTTTTATTTGCTTGATCTACACTAACGAAATCATCTAAGTGACAAGAACAAATTGATCAAAGGAGAGAAAGATATAGATCAACAATGCAAAGGAAACTACTACACTCTGACACAACAAAATCATTGTTATCAAACACATATATATAGTATTATTTTACTTATGTATACATAATGCTTGTAGATAATAGGATATTTTAATATATGATCTTGTGATTGAATATGTGATATGCTTGATTGTTGAAAACTTGTTCAGGAGGAAGGTCCTGAGAAAGTAATGCATGCCTAGAGACCCCAGTTAAGATCCGCCCAATTCTAAGGAAAGGATGGGCTATGGATGAGTGAAAATTCCACTTAAGATCCACCTAGTCCAAAGGCAAGGATGGACCATGGATGGGTGGAGGTCCCCACTCAAGTCCACCTGGACCAAGAAAGGGATGGGCCATGGAGGGGTGTAGGCCTAGACCACTTGTAAGCTTCGTTGGCTTCCTCCAGTAGGCAAAGTGTCTTATGAGGTTGTGACATGGGTGGAGAAAGCAGGTACAAGTCGCCAACAGGGAGAGTTGTGGCACACAACCTCTTAGGCTTGGAAAATGGCTTTGAGTGGATTCATCCATGTTACTCCTCCTAGTTCATAATAGTTGCATTTGTGATGAATCTATAAATGTGATGCCATGATGCTAATGCTAGTAGATATGTGCATGTGTGGAAATATTGTTTATGTGGTGAATGCAGGATCCCAATCCAAGATTACATCATTAAAGGAAATATTTATTTATTAAAATGAAAACATAACCCTAATTTGTAATGTCCCCTTATTAGAGACATAAAATGCACAAGTTAAGGTCAAGAAATTTATTTACCAACACCTAATTTGCACATGCAATTTTCCTTGAGGGCCTGCACACATCATGTACTACCGAAAAATACACATAGTTCCTTAATCCAATTCAAATTAGACAATTCCAAACTGAGTATTTTAAGGATAAGGTAGATGCATTATCATCTAGTGCATAAACACATCATAAACTGATATGACTTATTACTCTTGATTGGAATAGATCTTTTCCTAGTTTCCTCTTTCCTAACCTCATTGGACGGTAGATTTACTATACAAAGGGCGCGTGAATGATCTCAAAGTGGACTCCCTCAAGGTGTTCCACCTGTCTTGGGACCGTCCATCAATGGAGTGATTTACAAGCCTTTCCCTCCACAAACTCCCTGTCCTTATTGAGTGCTAGTGAAAGGGAGTTCTAGCCCGAAGTATATCCTTCAAGGTAAAGTCATAGAAGCTTAATGAAATTCAATAATTGTGGTACACAACATTATTGGGTTATTGATAACTAATATCCATTTATTACTGTATGTGGTATTTTTCAATTATGCTATATATATATAAAGTTCATTATATTGACATATACATCTATCAAACAATCATGTTGTTAACTCGCTCTACACATTCATTCATCATTAAATATATTAAATTGTATTGACAAGTTATCATAGAATGAAATATTTATGAATCCAACTGGTATTTAATCTAATAAGATTTAGGTTAGTCATCATACCGTAAATCCTTTATTGTATGTAGCAATTCAAATTTCCAAAATACATAACTTTCAATGTTTTCCAGATGACTGATGGAATTTATCTCTGGTCATTGCACTATATCGAACTTCCTTCAAACGTATTCATTGTAACTTGATATGACTCCCTTCTTCCACGAGTTGATGGAATGACCCTTTTCCAGTGGAGACATTCAAACTTGAATCTTCCATTCAAGATATTCCTCAAGGAGACATTAGAAACATAAGAGATCAATGGATTTCATTCATCGAGGAGGAATAGAGTTATCATTACTTATAAGGTTCAATAATTGACTACAAACGTCATTATTTGCACAATCATTCATATATATATATATAGTCTAAATAAGAATATATCATCATTTCTAATTGACTCAATTAATAAATACATGTGTATATCTTTATTTTTATATAAATATGTATATAAGTATTCTATTTCAATGTCATCATGCCTATATCATTATTCATATATACTTATATAATACTTATGTCATATTATTCATTATCAATTTTATCTAGATCCATGTATGCATAATTAAATAGTCATCAACCCTTACCTGATGGTTGCTCAAACATTTATCCTTCAACATATTACTTACCGTTCTTCTTTCATGCTTCCCTCTATTCGATGTCTTTTCCCCTCTTTCAAGCTTTAACTGATTGATGCTTTTTAATTACATTCGTTTAATCAGTAAGATAATCTCAATAAACTCGTTCTTGCGAATTACCCCAAATGGGTTCGATCTAGAACCATTTGTAGGGAGCACCTCATAACGGAATCTATATTGAAGCTTCTCATACAATAGCGTCATTCAGTTCTTGGCTGCTTGGCGGTTGGGTGAAGGCAATAGTCGATACTCTTGACTGATATTCTCCAGTAAGGCTATCGATACGTGCCACCTTCCTTGGTTCTTCTCAACCATATTGATGCTCCCTACGGCCCTTTTGCTCCTCAGCGTGGGTTTCTCCCTTCATTCGATACTTAGGAACTTTGGTTTTCTCCCATTTGACGCCTTTCGTCAGGGATATGTTCTTGTTTTCTTCTATTCGATGATCTTCTTCCTCTCATAAGTTCGCCTTAATATAGGATCCATTGAGGGCGACTAAAGGTTGTGTCTCTTCATGAGACGAATGCTTAATGATTCTAGACAGATGGCAAGCAACAGGATCATCCAACTTCTATAGGTAATGTTTTTTTTTTAAAAATATAGTTTAATATTTAAAGTATTCCATAAATATTTATATTCTTTATTCATTCTTTTTATTAATTGGCGTTTTATTTATGTTGTGATTTGTGATATTATATTTGTATTTTACATTTCATTTATAATTTGTATATTTTTTAATATTATATTTATTATTAATATTATCAATGATAATTATATTTAAATTGTAATTACACATGTTTGATTTTGACAATTATTTGTATGTTATTTATTTTTTCTTTAATGCTTGTTACAATTTCGGGGACATGACAGTCCTCCCCGCCTAAGATTGCTTGTCCTCGAGCAATCAAAATTTCATACATCCTTTCACCTCAATAGTTACAACTCCTCAACTCAACAAGCAGTTTGACAAAAAAAATTTAATTAATCTTTAAGCATAAGACACCATGGAGGAACATTGTTTGAAGACACATAAGGAATGAAACTAACACAAGGAAATATTTAATGAAGCATAAATATATGCATATTTCAAAATATGAGGATTACAAAGGCCATAGTATGAATGTACACAAGTCACAAGATATACATATGAATACAAGTAGATGCAAAGGTACACACATGAATACAAGTAAGACATTAGAATACCAGTCACAGAGTATACACATGATCATACATAAGTCTCAAGGTACACAAAAAGTCATTTTAGGCACTTGGATATATTTGAATATGCCTAGATCACACGGTATACACTTGAATGCATTTGAATACATAAGTACACCTGAATACACTTAGGGTATGAATCATAGTCATATAATATACTTAATAATGTACACATAAGACATGAAGCAATCACTCAAGGCATGGATCATACCCTCAAATACAAAGGAAAGTGCCCCAAACATTTATGCACGTAGGTATTGCATTCGAAGACACATGAGATAGGAATCAAACACCAGCATACATGAGAAGAGCAAATATGTTGAAAACATCTAAGGTATAAGCAACCATCTGAATATACAAAAGGAGTGAAGCATATCATGAGATATGTACATGGAGTGTAAGATATCTGTTGTAAGCAATAGTACACAACTTCACTAAGCATGAATCATTCACATGAGAACAAATGATTACTTATAAGTCATAGAAATACATGTAGGGATACGCAAGGTATTGGAATATACATTGGGAAGATCATATACACGAATACACATGAGATATGTAGATCATAACACAAAGTACATACTAGCCTTCAAACATGAGGACATAAATCATTTAAGAAGTAGATGAAGCAAGAAGTGTACACATTAAGCATACATATAGGAATTTACACACATAGAGTGATATGCATTTAGTCATTACATAAGACATGAATATGTAGAGCATTCACATACACTCAATTTTACTTCTATGCATGGAATAGAAGCATATCATGCATTCAATACAATATGAAGCATTCATAAAGCACAAAATGATCATACAAGTAGAGCATAGGTATAAGAATGCTCATAGAACACTTAACAAATACATATAAGGCATGAATTACACAACACATAGTATACATCTAACAACAGGGCAATCATGTATTACAGTACATCAGTCATGAAGTAGACAAGTAAGATACTAAGCATGTCCATATATATACCATGGAACCAAACATCATAAGATCATGAAGTATATGCACGAGTGCATGAAGTCACAAGGCATATGTATGAATGCATGTAAGTCATAAAGTATACACTTGAATACAAGTCACAACAAATACAAGGTCATAGAGTACACACTTGAATACATTGTCATGAAGTACACACTTGAATTCAAGGTCAGCGTAGGCATACAAATACAAAGTCATAGAGTATACACTCAAATACAAATACATGTTGAATTCAAATACAAGTTATAAAGTATGCACTTAAATAAATACAAGGTCATAGAGTATTTACTCAAATACAATCACAAGTCATAGAGTATACACTCAAATACAAATACAAGTCATAGAGTATACACTCGAATACATATACAAATCACAGAGTATACACTCAACTAATACAAATCATGGAGTATGCACTCGAATACAAATACAAATCATAGAGTATACATTTGAATACAAATACAAGTCATAGAGTATTCACTTGAATACATAAGTCACAAAGTATACCCTTGAATAAGAGCATCTTGTTGAATACAAGTATACACAGGAAGCATGTGAAATACATATAATATGTAAGTCATGAAGTGCACTCGTGAATAAAATGTGAACACACATAAGTTGCATTAATACATATGAGTGTACTATTGGACAATTGGAAACGGGACCCAGTGCATCCCATATTACACCATGGACCCATCCACCATCCAAGGTCACCAAGTATACACAGGAGTATGAAGCATACATGCGAATACACATAATACACAAAGTATTCTCATGAACATATGTTACAAGCATACCTCTAAGTCACAAAGTAAACCTTTGAATACATTGGAATACACATACATTATCTCAAGTACACACTGGAATACATGTAAGGCACACGTAGTATACACAAGATGGCAAGAACATGCTCCGATACCACTTGTAATGTCCCCTTATTAGAGACATAAAATGCACAAGTTAGGATCTAGAATTTGTACTTACCAACACTTAATTTTGTACATACATAATTTGCCTTGAGGGCTTGCACACATTATGCACTACCTAAATACATTTTAATCCAATTCAAATTAGACAATTCTAGATTGAGTATTTTAAGGATAAGGTAGATGAATTATCATCTAGTGCATAAACACATCATAAACTGATATGACTTATTACTCTTGATTGGAATAGATCTTTTCCTAGTTTCCTCTTTCCTAACCTCATTGGACGGTAGATTTACTATACAAAGGGCGCGTGAATGATCTCAAAGTGGACTCCCTCAAGGTGTTCCACCTGTCTTGGGACCGTCCATCAATGGAGTGATTTACAAGCCTTTCCCTCCACAAACTCCCTGTCCTTATTGAGTGCTAGTGAAAGGGAGTTCTAGCCCGAAGTATATCCTTCAAGGTAAAGTCATAGAAGCTTAATGAAATTCAATAATTGTGGTACACAACATTATTGGGTTATTGATAACTAATATCCATTTATTACTGTATGTGGTATTTTTCAATTATGCTATATATATATAAAGTTCATTATATTGACATATACATCTATCAAACAATCATGTTGTTAACTCGCTCTACACATTCATTCATCATTAAATATATTAAATTGTATTGACAAGTTATCATAGAATGAAATATTTATGAATCCAACTGGTATTTAATCTAATAAGATTTAGGTTAGTCATCATACCGTAAATCCTTTATTGTATGTAGCAATTCAAATTTCCAAAATACATAACTTTCAATGTTTTCCAGATGACTGATGGAATTTATCTCTGGTCATTGCACTATATCGAACTTCCTTCAAACGTATTCATTGTAACTTGATATGACTCCCTTCTTCCACGAGTTGATGGAATGACCCTTTTCCAGTGGAGACATTCAAACTTGAATCTTCCATTCAAGATATTCCTCAAGGAGACATTAGAAACATAAGAGATCAATGGATTTCATTCATCGAGGAGGAATAGAGTTATCATTACTTATAAGGTTCAATAATTGACTACAAACGTCATTATTTGCACAATCATTCATATATATATATATAGTCTAAATAAGAATATATCATCATTTCTAATTGACTCAATTAATAAATACATGTGTATATCTTTATTTTTATATAAATATGTATATAAGTATTCTATTTCAATGTCATCATGCCTATATCATTATTCATATATACTTATATAATACTTATGTCATATTATTCATTATCAATTTTATCTAGATCCATGTATGCATAATTAAATAGTCATCAACCCTTACCTGATGGTTGCTCAAACATTTATCCTTCAACATATTACTTACCGTTCTTCTTTCATGCTTCCCTCTATTCGATGTCTTTTCCCCTCTTTCAAGCTTTAACTGATTGATGCTTTTTAATTACATTCGTTTAATCAGTAAGATAATCTCAATAAACTCGTTCTTACCCGATATCCCAAATGGGTCGATCCTAAGGGTCACTGTAGGGAAGCGCCTCATAACCAGATCCGTATTGAAGCTTCTCATACAATAACGTCTGTTCAGATTCTTGGCTGCGCGGCTGGGTGAAGGCAATAGTCGATACTCTTGACCTGATATTCTCCAGTAAGGCTACTATCGATCCGTGCCACCTTCCTTGGTTCTTCTCAACCATATTGATGCTCCCTACGGCCCTTTTGCTCCTCAGCGTGGGTTTCTCCCTTCATTCGATACTTAGGAACTTTGGTTTTCTCCCATTTGACGCCTTTCGTCAGGGATATGTTCTTGTTTTCTTCTATTCGATGATCTTCTTCCTCTCATAAGTTCGCCTTAATTAGCCGATAGGCTATATATAGTGTGAGGTTTCTGCCAGAAACCTGTCTCACGCCATTAAACAGCTGCTGGTTGTCAGTAAACAGGAAATGGTTTACAGTTTCCGGTCGTGGTCAGATCAAATCGTATCTATTGTTTTCGGTCAACTGCAAACTCAGCGGGGTGATTCCCAAATCACTGGAGAATTGTTCGAGGCTTTTTGTGCTTGAATTGGCTGGCTTGCCGCGGCGGGGACTCTTCCTCTTCTTTCCGGTATGGTTCCGGTGAGATTATTATAATACAATTCGATCATATTCAGCCTGAGCACTAAAGCAGTCTGGGAGGAATCAAACCATTCAAATAATTTTGCCCCATTCGGACTTGAACCAGAAAATTGCAGGTTCCCAGAGTCTCTGGAATGGGACCTAAGAACAAATTATTCAGAAAAATCAATATCTTCAGCTTTCTGCCATTGCAGAGATTGGGAGGAATCGAACCAGTCAATCGGTTGGACTACACATCCAGTTCCACAAGCCCACCATTTTGCCCAAGCTGTTGAGGCACCGGTCCCCTGAAATTATTTTTCCCCAAAACTGTTTACCATTTTTGTAATATCCCCTCTTCACGCTTAAGCATTATAGGCGTTTAATAAATTAAGCATTAATTTATATTACTAAAAAGCGGTTATAAGGTAAGGGAAAAAATAAAATATTTCTTTGGTGCGCTGTGTGGAGATATATGATATTTGTTTTGAAATTTTGAAAGAATTAAGTGATTTCAAGAATGCGTTTCAAGAAAAGGAATCTTCAGCTGGGAGGGAAGAAAGGGGAAGTGTCTCGGCAATGGAGGGGAGCATGGAATTTTGGTGATTTTGTGGAACTGAACTAAGTTGTTGTGGACTCTACTTGGACCGGGAAGCTTCGGTGGAGAATGTCGTCTACGATGCTGGGAGATGTATCCTGGGCGACTGTTATTTGTTATGATCGGTGATTTTTTCAATCTTTGAATATTACATTTTATGGAAGGAATTTACAGCGGTAGATTTTCGCTAGAGCCGTGAAATTGTAGAAATAGTGCTTTCCTAGAGGAAAGCACTACTCATGATAGTCGGGTCTGTGAGTATGAAGCCATCGAGATAGAGTGGGTGGTCGTGATTGCAGCGCTTATCTTTCAAATCCATCTCCACTGAATTGGAGATTGCCGTGAATGATATGGGTGCGAGTGGGCTTTAATTCCTCAGCCTTCGTCTAAATAATCTTTCAAACATTAATTCGAGGGGACCCAGTAATTTATCGGGAGCTATTGAAATTGTATATAAGGAGGCTTCAATAAAACCGAAGATGAATGATTTATTTTGAGTGACGTGGAGTGATTTATAAACATTAAAGAAGTCGTTACATCTTGGATCTTAGTTATCTAAAGTTTCGAAGAGTCTTCAATGATGTCAGGTTTCACCAATTGAAGGAGTCGTTATAGGTAAAGAGACCAAGCGGTTTATTCTGGGAATGATGGGTAGCAGAAACGTCGACAGTTGAAATTCATATCGTCATGGTTTTGAGGATTCAATTGCGATTAAATGTGTAATGCTCAAGCATTTGCTATCGGAAAGTGCTCTAGATGTTGTGAGAGCTGAAGATTGTATAGTCTTGGTGAAGCTCCAAGGTCAGTCGCTGATATTTGATTATATTTGATATACAAGGGAATGTAAATATTAAGAATCTTTATGCATTTTCTCTGAGATTGAAATCAATATTTCTTTATAATTCTGGAACGTCATATTTGGCATTGGAATACTCTTTTCAATCATATTGAATGAATGAGTCTATCATGTTCAAAGTTAACGGAATCATTTTTGAGGTGTATCGGACAAAGAATTACCAAGTGTCTACTAGGAAAAATCAGAGTATCTGATCACTGGCAAACTGTTCGACGAAATGCCTAAAGAGTTGAACTATTAAAAAAGTTTACAAAAATTAATTGCCATAATTTGTTGAGCAAAGTGCAAATTAGGGTAGCATCTTACAATTTCTTAAAAGCGAAATCCTGGTTACCGCTCCCATTTGAATGTAAGAATAAAATATTTCAAATCCGTTGATGGCACCTTGTAAAACCTCAACGAATAGAAATACCTCTGCTTCAACTCTGTTGCTTCTGCACTCGAACACACAAACACCAGGAACTGTTGGCAAATGTATTGGTGAAACAAGTGGCCTTTATTGACAGCGAAGAAATATCTATGTGATGATAACCGATCCAGGGCACCACATGGAGTTTGTTGCATGTTCAAATATCTAGAATGATCTATATTCTATGTTAGTCAACTAACTTAAATCATATCAATCCCAATCCCTTTGCCGTAGCACTCCTGGATTTAGTGATTAAAACCGTGAAAGCTTGTGTATTGAAGATTGTTGCCTTATATTAAAATTATACCTACATCTTATTTTAAATATTATCTTCATAAAAAAATATAAACAAAACATTATATTTTTCTATCAGTAACTCTTGCTCCCCTTATCCGTGCAAGTGCTAGTATAGGATCCATTGAGGGCGACTAAAGATTGTCTCTCTTCATGAGACGAATGCTTAATGATTCTAGACAGATGGCAAGCAACAGGATCATCCAACTTCTATAGGTAATGTTTTTTTTTTAAAAATATAGTTTAATATTTAAAGTATTCCATAAATATTTATATTCTTTATTCATTCTTTTTATTAATTGGCGTTTTATTTATGTTGTGATTTGTGATATTATATTTGTATTTTACATTTCATTTATAATTTGTATATTATTGAATATTATATTTATTATTAATATTATCAATGATAATTATATTTAAATTATAATTACACATGTTTGATTTTGACAATTATTTGTATATTATTTATTTATTTGTGTTTAACGCTTTAGCTTAGTGTTACAATTTTGAGGGACATGACATAATTTGTCGACGTTTGTGATCTATAGGCGAATTCTAGGGCAAATTAGGACTAGGGGACATTACACCCTTGAAACTGCTGGGATGGTGATGAGACCACCACAAACCAATAGTGTTGCAGTTAAAACTGCTAGGACAGTGACGAGACTACTGTCAGCTGATAATGAATGTTTTTTTCGTCATTGAATTTTCTCTCTATTTGAACATTTGATTCCATGCTTAAGTGTTCCTTGAGATGCTCTAGATCAGCCTAAGACTGACCTGAGGCCAAACTTCACGGTTTCAAAAAACATAAAAATAGAACAAAAAGCATGCTATCAATGTCATAGACAGTTTCATAACTAAAAATGACAATTTTGACTACTCATTCAATCAACAATGATCCATTTTTTCCTTTGGGGTCACTGTCAAGCATGAAATGTATGAGAGAATTACTAGTTTAGATGTATCAAGCTTGGCTTACTGTATCTATGAGTACTGTTTCATCAACAACATCCCACACCCCATTCAGCCTTACGATGCATCCTCCAAACTCGAAAAGCCATGGTTATCTATGGTTAGCTTTTGAGACTATGCTAGTATAGAAATAGTAGCTTGCATTTTGTAAGATTTGAAGATTCAATAAAAATGTTGCACTTAGGATTCAATAAAAAATCACTCTTCCAGAATGACCTGATTTATAAGTCCCCCAACAAACAATCAATTTCACACAACATGAAAAATTTGAGGAAAATAACAATTATACAAATGCTCTATATTATTGAGCATCTCACTAATAAATATTTTCAATAAAATTTAACCACAAATTGAAAAAACAAAATTCATGGAAAAACCTCATCTCTCAAGGCAATTCATCAAAAAAAATTCATTAACTAAAGATTCCTGATTTTCCTTTTCCAAAATTTCACCAATAGAAAATGATTTTTTTAACTCTTTCTACTTTGTTCAATTCCCCTCAGAAAGCTCCAATAATAGTAGATCTACAAAATTTTCACTTCTTTCACAGCATTTGGTATTGCCTTGCTGGAAGGAATATTTGGAAACTGGTTTCAGGTTGAATATAGCTTCTTTTCTTTTGGAGGTCTAGGACTAAGGTAGTTTTTGAAGACAGTTTCCTACAACTTTCGGGGACAATTCCCCACGCAGTTGTGGGAAACTGAAGGCTTTTAAACATGACTTGGCTTTGACATTGCAGGTTAAACTAGTATGACTCCGTTAAAGATATTAATTTTTAGCCCATTGAGGAGGTTTCTTCTTTCCACTCTTTTATGAGGAGAGATTTGCCTCTTAATTCCATTATTCAACTCAGGAATATATTAACAAATTTTCTTTATGAAATATATGATGCAGTTTCTGCAAAATAAAGAAAATCAATATCTTCTCTGGCTTTTCTGAACTGTTTTCTTTACTAATGAATATTTTCTACTGGTAATAAACACAGATTTGGTTACCTTTGCCTTTGCTGGGCTGTATACCTTTAACCCAAAACAAACTTTTTTACTTCTGGTTCATAAGAACTATGTATTAGTGTGCTCCATGGTTGTTTGCAAAAACTGTCACATGCCTGGCCATTCTGAGGGTGCTTCTTTGAATAATAGGAGGATTCAAAACTATTTGAGGAAAAAGGATCTGAACGTGGAGATGGACTGCATGGAAAAGGATATTTGTACTGAGGACTTGGCTGGTATGTCCAAGGTTTGTAAGGTCTCCATCCTGGCTATTGGGTGTTTGTTCATCCTTTAATCCTTCCTCAAGCAAAGAGAAAAGGAAGATGGTTCAGGATGATCAGTGTGCTAGTGGCCCTTTGACTCCTGTTTCTGGCTTGACTTTTAAAAAAGGAGATTTGTTTGGAAGGAAATGTGCTTCAATTATTTGGTGGATAGTTCTAAGCAAAGCTCCGTGGAACATTTTGGATTCAAGCCACCTTCAGGTGATCAGTCTTTTGCTTGTATGGTGTGTTTAACCCTATTTTTAGCCCCTTCTTGTGGGATACTGATTTGTTGTTGTTAGTTGTCAGCCTTTGTGTTGTTTGTCTTTTGTGGCTTGTTTATTTTATTTGCTCTGATCTGTTGGTTTCACTGTTGTTTCTTTTGAGCTTCATGGCTATATCTGAATTTTATTTTGTAAAAGGTTTTGGGCTCTATCAAAACCCCGCCTTTATTCTTATAAAAAAGAAAAAATATGAATTAGTGTTTACATTTGCCCCTTTTAGGGAAAACGGAAACAAAATAGAATGTAAGGTAGAACCTTTCTTTGAATTTGAAAGGGAAGCTCTCCTTCAAATAGTGAAGGAAATGATAAATTCTATCACGATGACTAGTCTGGATGTTTGAAGAAAGGAAACAAGTGTTGATCTTCCAACAATTGTGATGAAACTTACGGAATTTACTGCTAGTGGTCAATAAGATGCTGAGAAACTTGCTCCAAAGAGTGTCCTTTGTGTTCTAAATGCAAAACTTAAATTCTCCATGTAGAGCACATGATTTTGAGTCTTTAAACTTTATGTTCTAATTGTATGCACTTTGTCTCTTAGGTGACTTCTCTCTCCAAGAATGATTTTTGAGCCTTTTGGTGCAACTTTTCTTATGTTTTTTCATTGTTGTTTTTGACACTCAACCCTCTTGGGGTGGGTTGGGAACTTGGGATCACTTTACATTATGTTTTCCATTGACAATTTAGCATTCTAGTGTCTAGGGGCATGCCTGGGTGTAATATTGCACTTTTTCTTCTAATTTCTATTTGACACTCTGGCATTCTTTGCAAGTGACATTTTGCACTCAAACAAATAAGTTATAATTTGAGTAATCAGCTTCATAGATATGCTTTTGTCACCTTTGGGACCATCTACCTCAGTTAGTAATGTCATAAACCAATGAGAATACAATAAGGCCCACATATATAGGTGCAACATTTCTACCACACCTTGTAGTAAGACAGTTGTTGAACTCTAAGATGTATTGTTATCCCTTACTTTTCTTGTAAATAAGAGCTAGAGACATGAAATACTGCCTGCATGAAGCAAAGAGATCTTCAACTAGTATTTTTGTCAAATAGACTCTTAAATTCTGACTAAACCTATACTTAAAGTAAAATTGGTGAATTAGGAAACACCACAAACATAAGAATTTATATTCTCAAATTGTGCATGGATGTGACAATTGTCTTGAACAAACTAATTGAGATGTTAAATCACCTAGCAGGATTGATGCTCAAAGTTCATTAATTATAAGTTGGAGAGCCATAGCCTCACCCAGATAGAGACATGGATCCAATTGAAGGTGTTTTGAAGGATATAGTAATAAGAATCTTCAGGTCCAATGTGTTTGTAGATTATTGAATTTCCCTATAACATTAAGATTCATTTTGTATTTAGTTTAAAAGTAAATGATAGTGAAATGTTCAAAAAATACAAATATGGATGTATTGATTTTCTATGAGCTGTTTTGGTCTCCTGTAAAAGTTATAAAGTCAAGATGCATGGTATTTTGGCATTAAAACAGAAATGACAATTTTTGCATTGTTGGATTTTTTTTTTGATAGCGAACAATTGAAAATATTATGGAAGCAAGCCAGTCTCTTATTGAGGAACAACAAATGGTAATGAAAATGCGACTTTCAGAAGACTATATGAAGAATTCCAAGCAATGTTACCCTGAGTTTCTGGGACAAGAGCGACAGGAGATAGTGGAACGAGTCCCCAAGTCCTCAATTTTTCAAGCCAATTTTGGGGACGACTATATAAAATATAGTAAAATTTAAAATATATAAGGAAATTTTAAATATTCATATGAAAACATGGATAAAGCATGCATATATACATTATAGAAGCTTAGCATATAATGTTTATGTTAAGAATTCATTGTCAATACTCAATATACATTCAAAATTTAGAATTCATTGTCAATATGGAATTTATATTACACAATAACATACAAGTTATAAACGAATAACAAAATTCCCAAAGGCTACATTACTGCAATATAGCCTTTTTTTCAATTATGATATGAAAATCAAAATTAAAAACACATAGTACATTGTTGTCGTCCCTTGGTGTCCCCTATCCCCGGGACGTCCCCAGATGGGGATGAGGGGATTTAGGCCTGGGGATCCTTCCCGAGTAACATTGATTCCAAGACTAGTATCAAAATAATTTCTTTTTATTAGAGCTATTTAAAAATAATTGAATGCCATTCATTTTTTTAGTCAAAGTTAGTTGTATATACTAAATGCCTGAAACCATAGTTACCTAGAGACTAGTACCTTGACCTTTATTACTCATCTTTTGTAGTAGAATCACACCCCCCACCTTTGGAGACATGTATGGGTATGTATTCAGGTGTTAGGAGACTTGATATGAAATTTATTTACATTTCTATGTCTCCTCGAAAGTTTCCCTTGAAAACTGGGAAATTCCCTATATAATTTTCTTACCTATATCATATAAATTCCATTGGTTATTTTCCTCAAATGCTGATATTTTATTGACAAGAGTTAAAAGAATTAAAGAAATAGTAAACAACACTTGTAATTTTCTATTTTTTTGCATGAAGTGTATAGGTTCGTTTCTAGTAGAAACTTTTCTTATCAAAGCCCCAAAATGCTAGTAAGAAGAGAAAGACTAAAAAGGATTAAGATGTCTACATGCACTGAAGCTTTATTAGATTATTGAAAATATAATCATCTTTGAGGACCTCCATACCATCTTTATAAATAGTTGCATTCCTATCGTAGTTCTCACCTGTTGCCTCTAGGTGACTATGTTTTGAATTGCAATTGTTTTCATTATGATTATGATTATGATTATGATTATCAAACATTAATAGTATAAATTTTTCTTTCATTGTCATTTATTTGAGGACTCTAAAATGCTAGTTTTTAAATTTTTAATTAGTTTATATTTTTTGTAGTTGTATAGTCATTGTGTGTTTTTTTTAAAATTTAAATATATTTTATATTTTTCATCTCCAAGAGTCATCACATTGTTTTGAAAAAAGGAATTATAGTACTTACTCCCATCTTCTATACTAGTATTAGTCCCTTTCTCCTAGTAATTGTGCCTTAAATATAAATTTTATGAGGAAACCCAATTCTTTGTCAGTTATGTTTAGTTAATTCTTGTAATGCCTTCATCGATCATGGATTGACTCTCTGGATTTGATTCTTGTAATGTCTTCCAAACTAGCATTTGTTTATTGCTTAATGACATTGCTTGGAAAGTCTCCTTAGAGTAGCATATTATTGTGCTATAAGGATCGACTCGCATCACTTGATACCCTAGATCAACCTACAACATTAGTCTCCTTACACACTAGACTCTCATCACTTAATACCTTAGATCAACCTACAAGACTATGCAACCAAAAAATTGGCTCAACAACCAACCCTTGTTACATCTTTTATCCTTGTATTTATATCATTCTATTAAAATGCATTTGGTTTGTCTCATCATGGGTTGCAAGATTCTTTTACCTATCAAAGCATTCAATGTGCTGGTACATCCTCTTGTAATAAAATTGTCCTTGAATCCGATGCTAGATGACTTGGGGCAACTAGAACATCCATCATGTGTATGAAGAGAAGCTTGCTACTTGTTTATGGACTTACGCTAGCTGGGGTTTGCATTTCTGGCACTCAAGTATTTGTATGTATTTAATCATCTTCACATGGCCTTGCCTATCAGTCTACGCTTTTGATATGACCAATAGCATTTGGTGGGATTTGAGGTAGTGTACTTGTCCATTGTAGTTGATTTTGAGCATTAATGGTGTCTTTGAAAGTGTAGAGAGGTAGGTGGAACAATATGCTTGAACAATGGGGATTTGCAAAAGTCATGCTTCAACAATATTTAATTATAGAAAACATGTAGGCCTGATGGTTGAGATCTTGGCGAATCATGTACCAAGATGTCGAGGAGGATTTAGAGTTGGGGTCAAGGTAATCACATTACAAATGAATTTAGGTATGTTGGCATTATGAATCCAGAGGAGAGAGAGGCTTGAGGGGGAGCAAGGATTTGGAAGTTTGCATATTCAATACCATTAAGTGAGAGGGAAGGTGGTACAAGAAGCTCCTAGGTTTTGCAATAAGAAAACATGAAGAGAAATGAGGTTCAAAGGAAGGATACCCACTACCGTGAGTAGACATGTGGGAGGGAAAATAAATCTTAATTGCTTGAGAAAATGCATAGAGGGAGTGTTGTGGTTTGGGTTTTAGAACTACCAAGTACTCAATGCACTTTGAGGAGAAGATATGGAGAGGCCCAAAACTTTATGAAAGATAGTGAAGGTGCTCAAGGATTAGGACAAAGGAATAACCCTAGTGATGTGGAGGAGTCAAAGGAGGAAAAGGGATCCTATCAAGAATTGGAGATGGGATAGGTTGGAAGGAATAGAGGCTAAGAAGGATAAAAAAATGAAATCATAAGAACCTTGAAAAAGAAGACGACGAGAAACAAGGACCAAGGGAAATGCATAGTTGGTAGATGGGAAAGGAAGAAATTGGACCACCGAGAAGGCATGAAAATTTACATGAATACCTTGACACAAATATTTTTTTGCATTTTGAGACTTTTAAGCATATGACAAGGATGTGAAAGAGGCAAACCAAAACAACCAATATGAATTTGATCAAGGGGAACCACTGAAATAATTCTTTGATTGGTTATCAACAACGGGCTAAATAGGGCCAAAACAACAAAGGGAACACAAGGCTTTAAATAGTTTGCAATTTTAAGGAATACAAAATATATAAGTAACACAACACTTTAAATAGTTGAAGTAACATGCATTTCCTACAACAATACCACGTTGTAAAATGAGAGATGCAAGCATTTTAAATCATTTTGTATGTGTAGACATCCAAATTTGACCACTCCCGCATGGTTAAATTCATCCCCTTTTATTTGTCTATTTCGCATCCCCCATCGACATTAATTAAATGATTTATTTATTTAATATTTCTTTTGTTCCTAAAGTTCCTAAGGTATTTAATTTAATAATTAAATACTTTACCTTTTGGCCCCTTCCTCTTTAAATTAAATAAATGCTTCAATTTATTTAATTTAGTTATATGTGCCCTTTTGAATTTGAATCAATTTTAAATTCATCTTTTTATCTCTCCTTGGCCCATCCTCTATAACGTCCCTTTAATTTGGATTGGTTTAATTAATCCATGATTAGGATATGCACACCTCTAATCAGGATTAATGTCACATCCTCCATAACTCACAATTTTCCCCTAATCTTTCATTAGCCCCCTTAATCACTTGTTTGCACAACTTTAATCATATGATTAGGTCAACCTAATCCCAATGCCATTTATGTCATCCCCCTAATTCAACCATCATAAATGCTTTCTCCATTTAGCTAAGGCAATCTCTTCCCCATGTGAATTAAAAATTCACATTTATTCCTCCAAGGCTTTTCTCTTCCCTATGTGGGTTATTGAGGAATTTTAAATTCCTCATGTGTTACATCTCCCACATGGGGACAAGGACCTCCTTTATGAGGAGATCTTGTCCCAATCCCAAGGTGTTTTCAAGTACCTCCACATCACCTTCCTCCTTTACACCTCATTGCCACATGGCAAGATGTGAGGGCTTGTGAGTCCTCAACTCACCATAGCCCTCCATCTTGTCCATGATGGCTAAATCCTGACCCTCCATTTCTTAGAGGTCTTTCCCCTAAAATTAGAGGATTTTGACCTCATTTTCATTCATTCACACATTCAACAATTCAAACAACCAAGTTCTCAAGCTCTCACACCATTCTCCATTGTTGCAACTTTTGAGCTCATTTTGCATCCATTTTGGGCATCCACTCACATACGCACTTGCATCATTAGAATCCCCATCATCTCACCATCGTTTTGCATCTAGTTTCATGTGATTTTCCATTCGAAGGAGCACACAAATGATCAAATCAATAGGGCCAACCAACCAATCAACTTGGACAAGGTTACTCAATTATTTTCATCTTTTTGTTTAAGTTTAACTAGGCCAATCTTGAGGTGTTGTTGTTCTCCCTTGTTTGCATTTCTTTGTTGTTTTTCATTTTAGACTAGGTTAGAAAAAACTACACACATTTCTAGCATGCCTAGTGGGACCCACGTCATGGGTCTTTTCTTTCATGTTTTTTGTTGTTTTGGTTTTGCAGGTTTTGGTTTACACATAGGGGAAAATCTGCCCTGATCGAACAAACTTGCACCTCAAATGGGCAAAGTTGCTTTAGGAAATAGGGGAATCTACACAAACAAGTGAACCTGCTTGTAATAGGGGTAAATATGCCTCTTGCAAACTTTCCCATTTGACATGTTTGGGCAAATTTTCTCTTTGTTCAAGGAACAGGTGAATTTGCACTTGCGAAGTGGAAAATTTGCTTCTAGTTTCCAAATAGGAAAACTTGTTCTAAATGCATAGGTGAACTTGATCAGAATAGGAAAATTCCAATAATAGGAAACTTGCCTCTAGAATAGGTGAATTTTCCTCAAACAGAGGCAAATCTGAGGTAAAAAGAGACCTAAACTTGTTTCAGTTTTCTTTGGCTTCGTTTTAGGTACTGACTCGCTAACTTGTTCATTTGTGAGTGTGTCTAGTTTTCACTAACATTTGTGCAGCTTGTTTCTCGTCATTCAATGCCTGGGTGGATCAATCTACTACCGCTTTTCTTAACATTAGTCCCAACTCTTTTAGTTTAGTTTGTTTGTTTTTCATACTAGTTAGGCACACATAGACTTAATTAGAGGGTCAATAAACCTTGCTTGTTGTGCTTGTGAGTGGGTTGTTGATGTATCCAATCCCCTTGCGCCATTTGGTGATGCTGGGTGATGAGAAATCGTAGCTCACTCTAGTCCATTTGTGTATACCTAGATGTCCTCATTCCCAAAATTGTAGCACCGCACAATAATCAAGTACAAATAGCAAAATCAAATAAATATCAAAATGGAAATATAGGTAATCTCAATTTAAATATTATTATTATAATAATCTGGGATAATATTATAATTATAATATAATCTAAACAAGTAATAATCTAAATATCATAAACATTATGATATAGTAAATATTAAAAATATATATAATTAAACAAACATCAAATAAAATTGTAAATATAAGAATATACAAATAATAATAATAATTTAAATATTATGAGGGATATTAAGATATACAAGATTAAAATGAAACAAAACATATTTATAATGAAATAAACAGCTGAATATAATATAAATATTGACAATTTATTATTATACAATAAAATAATGATAATCTAAGATATCATTATATACGATCATATTGTAATGAAACGGATATCATAACTTTATAAATTAATAAGAAACCACCCTAAAGACCTCACGTGGGACTATATTTGAATATGAAAGCATCGATCTGAAGATTGAAGGAGTAGCAAGTAAGGATCGGAGAACATAAATTGACATATTTTACGAGGCAGTGATTTCCTTCACTAAGAGGCTGCGATTTAGTATAAAAAGGCAGCACTTATATTAAGACCATGTGAAACAATATACGAAAGCATTTAATGGTAAACAAAAGAATTTAACAGAAGTCACGTATTTCTAAAAAGGCATATCTCTTGAAAGGGATGTCTCTTCATAGAGAAATATAAATGGAATAAGAAGTGTGTGGAAAGGGGGGAAAAATAAGGAATTGCTGCAAACATAGGTGTCAATCTACTGATCAAGGCAGAAAAGAAAGTAAGCTAACATTATCTCTGGAAAGGAAAGGGAACAATCTGCAGACTGACGCATACCCATGCCTTCAATATATGTGGTGGAACAAATGTGAAAAGGGCTGCGATGGGAGAGGAAGGCATAAGAATATCAACAGGAATACGTCTGTTATAAAGGTAACTAATTTTCTGTTATAAGATAAATAATTACAATTTATTAAATAAATGATAATAAAGGAATGTACTAGGAATTTAGTAAGAGTTGGTGTGACATATATGTTTTATATATATATATTTAATAAATGCAAATATATAAAATATAATATGTTTTCAATATATAATTCATATGTTGGTAAGTATATTTTGTGGTTATTGATATTTTGGTAAATGTATTTTGTGGTAATTGATAATTATATATTCAAGTATATTTTTATATAAATGTATATTGGATAGGTGGTGGACACATACAATATATACATATAGTATATAATATGTTATTCACGATTATCCAATAATGATGCTTGCGGCAGTTATTGAGTCTTATAGATAATGACTTCATTTATTCATTATGATGTTAAAGCGGTATAATAGAATTCCATCTTTGAGATTTCAAAAGATATTTAATATCTAATGTACTCATGAAATATATTATGGAGGAATCATTCAGAGTGAGTAATAGAGAGGAAATGAGTAACCTTTTTACAAGAATGAACTGTTTATATCGTTTTTGATCTTATTTACTGATCTTTAACGCTTCTAATGTCTCTTTGAGAACACTTTGAGTGCAAGATTCGGGTTTAAGTGCCTCCACTAGAAAGGGGTCATTACATAGG
>VDFB02383842.1:0-35489 GCA_007258455.2 Sequoia sempervirens | reverse complement strand
TTAGCTTGGTAAATCTCCATCAAACTTCTATCAAAAGGAGATGAAAGCGTCTAATATCCTTAAAGAGTTACAGTAATTTTGTTGATAGTTTCTTGTTTTAGGTTTTTTTTGGTTATCTGATTTTTTGTTTAGAATGCTTTGGATAATTGGGTTTCAGGTCCCTATAAAACTTATTTGGTTGCAGATGTTTTTCTTTTACCTTTTTTATTCCTTCATTTTGTGTAAGGGTTTCAAGTCCCTTTAAAATCTATTTTACCTTAACCAAAAACTTTAATAATACAAGGAAACCATAAATAATAGATATTAAACCTATTACATAATACATAATGCATGCACACATAATAGCATGGGGTGAAACTTGAAAAGGGAATGAAACTCATGGAAGAAATTAAATCTACTTCACTTGTGAGTGCATTGTTGTCACACCTAATCTATTTATTTTAATTGAGGATGATCTATAATTAAAGAGCTACAAATAATTTTCACTTTACTCTCAACTACATATTTTATCCCGATCTAATAGAATTGCATGGTTATGAATCTTAACCATTGAAATTACGACAAATAGAGTTCACTTATACTTTATCCAAATTCAAGAGACATAAACTAAATACTTAATTATCATAATTAGGAAACTCAAAGAATAAAAAATACTAAAAGAATTATAAAAAAAAGAGAAGAATAGAGAGATCACACTTGATAACAAAGTTCACTCAATTTGAGCTACGTCTCCGGGTCCACTTCTCAATGTTGGACCACTTTATTGATATTGCCAAGCAAAAGCCTTCTTACAATATCAAGCTTCCAAAACCCACATAAAACTCCTCACAATCTCTCACTCTCAATTTTACAATTTTTGGTGTGCAAAAACACCTTGTAAATTCTCCTCCAAACACTCCAAATTTTTCTCACAAAGACATAAAAATTCCCTCAAACACCTAAATGAGTTTCAAGCACCTACACCCCCTTTTATACATTATTTTACATATGGGGTTAAAAAACCACCATCATAAATAAAATAACAAATACCCTTATTTACAGAAAAAAAAATTCCATTTACTTCTAACCCCTTTTTGTCTCTTATACATCCTTTGTTAGGGGTTATTTGGATGTATTTTATGAATTAGTTTTGATTCGGGCTCCAAAAACAAGTTATTAAACACCACCACCACATAAATATTAACAAACGTTGGTGGCATAACGATAGGAGTTAATTTTATCACCCGGCCAGTTGGGGGTTCAACTCCTGCCGGCCTCAAATTTCAAACTGAATTCTAAATTACAACATAACAAAATCAACTAGCGCTTAACATAGAATGACGATAAGGCAGTTGGTATAATGGTGGAATGGTGTGGTGCTAAGGTGGGGGTCACAGGTTCGACCCCCACAACAATTTTGTAAAACAAAACAACCAACTGCGCTAGAGGAGTGCGTCGATGGGGTGACATGTGGCGCCTCCTAATTGGTCCATGTGTCACCTCGTGATTCACTGTCATAGCTAACTCAGAGGCTAATTGTTTTTCCAAGTGGATGCTGACTGGGTGTACGACCATGCCACATCATCGCTAACCTGTATTGCCACGTGGATGCCACATCTTCTGCCACGTCATCTATACAAAATGCTGACATCATTGACTGTACCTTCCAGTCAACCCTTGAAACATTGACTTTGTGATATCTTGTGTGTAAGATCTCAGATTTCGACGAAACAAACATCATTGGAATCATCTCAATGAGCACTTCAATTTGATGCCAATTTTGTGAAATTGTGAGATGATCATTTTTTGCCTTTTTTTGGCCCCCTAGTTCTCTAGTTTGACCAATCTTTGACCGAGCATAACTCTTGCATACGACCTCCTTTTGATGTGGTTCAAGTTGCGCCATGATCATGTTTGCAAGCTCTATGTGATGAGGTTGGTTTCATGAGGTTATAAGACTGAAATTTTCAAGTTTCCTGGATCCACCTGGATCATTCCTCCCCATTAAGAAGCTTTTAGACCACCAAAAGTCTATTTTTACATACAAGTGAAGTGAGGGAAATTTTTCCTCACTTGTATAGTATCATCTTTCCTTCTTTTTTGGAACCTATACATCTGACTCAACATAACAACAATCAAAACTACACTAATATTGTAAAGTACATTAGCCATATACACATCCACATTCAGTGTTGCCGCTACCAACCATACACTGCTGAAAAGTAGAAGGATGAATAACAAAACTGAATTTGTGAATGAGAAAAATAATGTACCAACATCATGCTTGTCTTTCATAACTGGAATAGCCTTAGAATTCAATATGCTTTTACGCAATGACACTTCTTGTGGTACAAACATAAGTGCCAAATTATTGCTTGCATTAACTACCCTTTTCAATTGTCATGTTGTCACAAAAGAGTTATCGGTCTTAATTGGATGAGAATGCACAATGTATTCAATTCCTTCCTTAAACAAGTGATATTGATTATGTTCCCTGTAGAAGATTTTTTTTCTATCATATAAGTACGGGCTACCCAACACAATCCCACAGATATCAAGTGGAACCACATCAAATTCAACCTCATCTATAAACTTAGATTTTATTGCAAATCTTAAATTGCATTGCTTAGTTACTCAATCTATTATCATTGCACACCCATTCTAATGGATAAGGTTTCTTATGTGGCTTTATTTTCAATCCCAATTGTTTAACAACTTCTTCTGAAATTAGATTAACTTGGGACCCACTATCTATCAGTGTATCAATCTTAGTGTTCTTAGAAATCACCCTTATATGAAACAATTCACATCTTTTGCTATCTTCAAGAACAACACAACTTTTAGAAGTAGCACATGAAACATTAGTGGTAGAATCATTAAAGACAAAAACTTTACCTTTCAAGCCCATAGCTGTTATCTTTGTTTCATCATCAGAATTTGACCCAAGATCCTGAATGATAGCTATGACCTTTTGCTTTCCTTTATGATCCTTAAACCACTTTGGTTTCAATTCTAGATGTAGTTTCCAACACTTTGCATCTTCATTCCCTCTCTTCTGACAATATGAACAAGTGGGATTTTCACCTTCCTCTTTCTTCACAGTTGCTTCTTTCCTCTCCTTACCCTTCTTATTGCCTTCAGTTGGAGGAAAAAATTCCTTCTTTAAACTGAAACTTATGTTCCTTTCACCTGCTTCAATATGGGTTGCTTGTACACACACTTCATCAAAGTTAGATGGATTAAACATCAAGATTGTATGTTTCAAATGTGAATGTAAACCACCTATATACTTTAATAAAGTTTCTTGTGTATAAAGAGGAATTCCAAGAGAAAGTGCTTTCTTCCTAAACACCTGTGTATACTCTTGCACCATTTGTCCTTTACCTTGTCTCAGATTTTTCCAGTCCATAATAGCTTGTTGCATATAACCCAAAGGATAAAATTATTTCTTTAAAGAAAAAGTAAATTCATACCAAGATGAAATGATTTTACCGTGCATCGCAAGATCATGTTGAATCTTACTGTCTCACCAAACCAATGCAGTGCCTCCCATTCTAAGAGTAGCTAGCTGGATTTTAGAAGAATCATCAAAGATCTGTTGAACCCTGCAATACACTTCGATCTGCTTAAGCCATTGTCCAATTTTTCTACATCTAATTCACCGTTATATATAGGAAACTCAAATTTAACATCCAGTTTTAACAAAGGTGTTTGCACATATTGTTTCTTCTTTGAAGAAGAAGTAGATGAAGAAGACGAAGAAAATGAAGATGAAGAAGATGAGGAAGATGGGGATGGAGGTTCAAGAGGGTCACCACCACCTCCTACTCCTTTACCTTTGTCTTCTTTCAACGAGGATTCAACTTCCTTCTTTATGTTCTTGAGTTCCTTTTTCCTCTGTTGCTCTTGTCTCTCTTGGAAAAGAACTTCCACCATAGTCTTCATTTCGAGAAAAGCTTTCTGGAAATCTTTCTCATCAAGCTCCATAAGACTTTGTTTAGCTGCCATTTCTGATTGTGGAAAATACCTTCATTTTCCAATCTCAGGATTAAATTCTTCAAGTGCACCTTCTCCTTGTTTCAATTTCAACCTAGTTAAAATTCACCACTTGCAATTTTCCTGTTAAACTGCTCTAATACCAAACTTGATATGTAATTAAAGAGCTACAAATAATTTGCACTTTACTCTCAACTACAGATTTTATCCCAATCCAATAGAGTTGCGTAGTTATGAATCTTAATCATTGAAATTATGACAAATAGAGTTCACTTATACTTTATCCAGATTCAAGACATAAACTAAATAATTAATTATCATAATTAGGAAACTCAAAGAATCAAAATACTAAAAGAATTATAAACAAAAGAGAAGAATAGAGAGATCACACTTGATAATGAAGTTCGCTCAATTTGAGCTACGTCTCTAGGTCCGCTTCTCAATGTTGGACCACTTTATTGATATCGCCAAGCAAAAGCCTTCTTACAATATCAAGCTTACAAAACCCACATAAAACTTGTCACAATCTCTCACTCTCAATTTTACAATTTTCGGTGTGCAAAAACACCTTGTAAATTCTCCTCCAAACACTCTCCAAAGTTTTCTCACAAAGACATAAAAATTCCCTCAAACACCTGAATGATTCTCAAGCACCTACACCCCCCTTTTATACATTATTTTACATATGGGGTTAAAAAACCATCATAAATAAAATAGCAAATACCCCTCGTTTATAGAAAAATTCCATTTACTTCTAACCCCTTTTTGTCCCTTATACATCCTTTGTTAGGGGTTATTTGGATGTATTTTATGAATTAGTTTTGATTCGGGCTCCAAACACCAGTTATTAAACATCACCACCACATAAATATTAACAAATGTTGGTGGCGTATCGATAGGAGTTAATTTTATCACCCGGCCAGTCGGGGGTTCAACTCCCATTGGCCTCAAATTTCAAACTAAATTCTAAA
Source organism: Sequoia sempervirens (assembly GCA_007258455.2). Classification (NCBI taxonomy): domain Eukaryota; kingdom Viridiplantae; phylum Streptophyta; class Pinopsida; order Cupressales; family Cupressaceae; genus Sequoia; species Sequoia sempervirens. The sequence continues at coordinate 30,543 of VDFB02383842.1, read as the reverse complement.
TTACAACATATCAAAATCAACCAATGCTTAATATAGAATGACAACAAGGCAGTTGGTATAACAGTGGAATGGTGCGGTGCTAAGGTGGGGGTCACAGGTTCCGACCCCCACAACAATTTTGTAAAACAAAACAACCAACTATGTTGGAGAAGTGCGTCGATGGGGTGACACGTGGCACCTCCTGATTGGTCCATGTGTCACCTTGTGATTCGCTGTCATAGCTGACTCAGAGGCTAACTGTGCTGCCAAGTGGATGCTAACTGGGTGTATGACCATGCCACATCATCGCTGACCTATACTGCCACGTGGATGCCACATCTTCTACCACGTCATCTGTATGGAATGCTAACGTCATCGACTATACCTTTTGGTCAACCCTTGAAACTTTGACCCACGATATCTTGTGTGTAAGATCTATGATTTGTACGAAACAAACATCATCGGAATCATCTCAACGAGCACTTTGATTTGACGCTGGTTTTGACAAATTTTGAGATGATAATTTTTTTCACCTTTTTTCTGGCCCACTGGTTTGCTAGTTTGACCAATCTTTGACCGAGCATAACTCTTGCATACGACCTCCTTTTGACATGGTTCAAGTTGCATCAAGATTGTGTTTGCGAGATCTATGTGATGAGGTTGGTTTCATGAGGTTTTGAAACTGTGAAATTTTTAGGTTTCCTGGATCCACCTGGATCAGAGGAAAAAATGGAACACTTCAATTAACAAAATTTTACCCAACTACAACCTTACTTGACATAAGGAAGGAAATTATCTTGCACTCCAAATTAGAATACCTCAAGCTTAGGTACAATATCAAGTTGAACAAGTTGTTCTTTAACTTGACACATTATTATTTCTCGACATCATTCTCACTTGTATTTTTGACCAATATAAATAATTTTAATTAGTTAATACCACTATCATGCATAATAGTAGAAGCCACACCTTGACAACAAAAGAATACTTCATAATCAACATTATCTAGATTCAAGATAATAGGTAGGAAGCATACATCACTATCATACATGATGATAAATTTCATTTTCAAGTCAAACACTTGATCACATATTCATCACCATTAATAGAGTAGGACTCAACCCCATGATACATCTCATGTGAAGAACCATATTCTTAAAATAATCTCTCCATTTCAAATTCACTTTGGAATTCTATCATGTCATATGTACCAATGATAACAATCATATGACACATATCATTGCATTCCTCAATCACTATACAAGTATTTTCTTGTGACCCATATAAATAACACCTTGCATGAGGAAGATAATAATTATTGTACCAAATAAATAGGTTCTCATATGCATCCACGTGATCATCATCCATATAGTCATCAGGGGAAAGATCTTCAAATTAAAAATCATCGACTGCACTAATATTGGTATCAAATATTTTGTTATCAAGCACAACCACATCTATCATTTTCATGCAAAAAAACATTAGTAACTTCAATACCAAAACAATGAAAAAATAGGTCAATACATCAAATAAGAAAACATTTTCTTATTCATCATTTGCATCACAAGCATATGCACACTCTATACAACTAGCTTCAAAAATTGTTCTATTTGACTGCTCACTTGTGCACACCTCTTCTTCTTTATCCATATAAATATCACAAACAATAGGGTCATTTTCCTCATTTGTAGATTGAATTTCAACATACATTTTATCATTGCATTCACTAATAAATTAAATTTCTAGCTAAAGGTAGGTGCATATATTATCATCGTCATCTACACTATTGTCATTGATGCAACAAACCCATATTCTACCCACCAACATACATAATCATCATATGAAATGTTTCTTACCTTATATGTCACATGTTATTATTTTAGATATTCATATCAACCTATTCATTACTAACAATACTCACCTATGGCGATAATTTTTTTGTAATATAAATGTTCCTCACCCTTTCGATGGAATCAAGGCACACATAATTCTATTGCATATTTTCAATTTATAATATTCTCACATTGAACTCAAACCAATCTCATAGGATTCAAAGAACATTTCAATGGGGGTAGGTGTGTTAGGTTTGAAAATAGATGGAACTCTAGAAAGGCAACTACAAATTTATGGAGGAATTTCATGATTGACCCTCCTTTCTATCTAATTATTTTCAATTCTTGGACAAGGATAGTATGGTCAAAATTAAGTGCAAATTCATCTTTAAATGTAGCCATGAGGTTATTCCAAGAAGGAAAGTAATGTTCTAGAAAACTTTCATACCAATTATGCATCTCTCTACATAGGGAACTAAAAATAATCTCATCCACATGTCATCTTCAAACTAATTTTTTTATAAATTATAAAAATATAAAAACATGTGTATCCCCTTCATGGATATTATACCCATAAGATCTAGTTGTGTAAACCTTAGCTTCCATAGTTAACATTTCATAGTCAACCCAAGAGAGATCTAGTTGTTTGTAAAGGGTGTCTAGGGGAATGATATAGGATGGATTAGCATAATTTTTTTAATAGTAGAGTAAGCATTGTACCATAGTAATTTGACCCATTCCTCACCTTATTTTTTAGCCTAACAATATCATAAAGTTGTTTATTGTTCTCTTGTATAGATGCTTGTAAATATAGGCATGGTTTTTTATAGATTATAGGGATACTTGAGTAGCACAAGGAATCATCACTAAAATAATCACAAGAAACTTATTTGATAAATTTATTAGGGGTGGAAATATATGAAGCATGTGAAGGAACACCCAAAGTAATTTTTTTATATATACCAATCAGCCATGAATAATCAAACATCACCATGCAAGGTAGAAAACTAAGGTATTGCAAACTAATATACCTCAAAATAAAAATGTGTACCTTCATAAATCATTTCTATAGGTATCAAAAAGGTATAATAACATAAAATCTCATTCTTCTATATGGAAAATTCACCACCTCTTTCAAAAGAGGAACTCCTTAAAGCACACCTAGCCTCTAAAGGAAATTAAATAATTTTGGGTTCAACTCACTAGTAGAGTTTTAAATTTATTTAAACTTAGTGAATCTTTGGAAATAATTCCAATTCATTGGTGACTTTATTTGTAAACCCCAAATCCATAAAGTTGAATCTCCTCCCAAATGCTAAGAGTGTCAAATTCAGAGAAATGCCACACTTATGATCATGATTGGTAAACTAAGGACTAATTTTTAAGGTGGGTAGAACATCCTTCACTTCTTGCTCTTCTAAACCAAGAGATATTTTCTAAGGAGGAATAATAGATATCACCACATAAAATAAACACTTACCCTAACACACACCATACCCATTGCATGGTGCACCTCTATTTTGGTTGTCACTTCATGCCTATATGTTGATTTATAATATTAGGGTTAAACATCTTATTAAATTAGATAATATACCACATGAATTTCTATAAATGTGTTTTATGATAGCCCATAATGTTGTTATAGTCATTTATGTATGATGGTGAGTGTCTAGTTCCATCTATGTTCAATCAATTGATACAAGAAGTGTATGCATACAACTCAACGGGCCAAAGGATCCCTTGTAAGCAATTCAATGACCTCCATGTACTATATTTAATTTATCAACTAGGGAATTGTAATTTCCTGGATAATGTTGGCATTGTATATGTAGCTAAGAATTATAAGTTTTTCCTAATCAATTATGTATAGTAAAGTTAGCAAAAGAAACTTTATCTAAAATAAACTTAACTAGAAACAACTTTATCTAGAGAAAACCTAATTGAATAATAATTGTTATGAGTGAAATCTCTTGTAATAATAGTGATTAATGACTTATCCATGCTACAATTTCTTAAAATAACTATGATAATGATTAATTACTACTTCAATAATTGGCTTCAAATTCAAATTATGAAATAGTTTAGTAATTTATCCTATTGTTAGTAATAACATAAACTATAAGGAGCATTGGAATTTCCTCAAGTGGCACTTGCTTGAGTCTCTACAATCCCACGATATTCCTCTTAAATCTTAACTTAGAATTTCATGGAAAAGATTGTATCTATCTTTATTATAAATATAATAGATAAATTGAGAAAAAAGTATCAAATTGACAATAAAAGTGCTTATATTTAAATCTACTAACACGAGAATACTAGATCTTTAACCTCTTACAAGATCTAACACATATACAAGATATTGAGAATTTGATTTTTCTTGGAATCAAAACAACTTGAAATAAATCGTCAACTCTCCTAAAAACATAGGAAGATGACTTGGTCTTATTCTAAATAGTAATGGAAAACTAACAGAGGTGAGAGTGTCAAAATTGTAATAAGGCTTTGCATCATAATGAAGATAATTCTAACTAAAAATGTGCTCAAAAGAGCATGACTTATTTTTGATTCATGAGCACTATTATTACAAATATCTTCTTTATTTCATGACTATCTCTATCTAGTGACATCATTAAGTAAAAATATAGAATGATCTATAAATAAATCATTTCCAAAATCTTTGACCAATGCCTCCATTAGCTATGGAAGACTATGTATGTGTTGTAGGTGATCATCCTCTTGGTTGTGAGATAATAGGCATCTTTTTTTATGGGTTGATAGATCTCTTGAGAATAAGAGTATTGGGCTCATCTTGTTCTTGAGACTTCTCAAATTCTTCTTGGTCATCTTCTCTAACTTCTTTAGTTTTCTTTTATTGCAGGTTGACAGATGCTTTACTACAAATTTCCAGATCCTTTCTTGTAGGGGTTTATTTATTTCAAAGGAATATCTTCATCATTAATAACCATAAACAACATAAAACTCTAATTAACTTTCATATATATTCATAGATTCACACAATCATTTAGCAATATAATATAGCATCCTTAATTATTTAAATCCTTAAAATAAGTAGGAAGACTTGGGTAATGTCTTTGAAACCATTAGAAATATCATGAAAAGTATGAAACTTAAACAAGGAAAAGAGGAAAATTACAAGAATCATCATTCCCCCCAACTTAGCTTTTTTCTTGTCCTCAAGCAATTCAGGGCCTCTAGTTATACTGTAATGCAATTTATTTATAGCCCATAGTGTTAGTGACTCCTCCCTACTTTAGGTAGAATCCTTTCTATGCAGATATTTTATCCTATCTAAATTAATCAATTATTCTTTGTTCTCCCTTCCTTATTGTCTAATGTGGAATTGGATAAAGAAGGGGAGGATGAAACATCAAAGGAAACCAAGTAATCTAGTGTTTAAGGAAGCCTTAATGTATATATGCACACATATGACTCATGCTAAGTAGTTAAAAATAGAATGGGGCTCTTTCCTTTTCAATTCCTATGTTAATTCATTCCATCTATCTTTGGAGAAATAGGGTCCTTCTTTTCCTGTTCTAGATGCCAATTCTTTAAATATTTTATATTCATTTCCTTTCATTCCAAGATTTTCTTTTCCACCCTAGGTCTATCCACAAGTTCAATCCATTCCTCAACTACCTCATTAGGGTCCTCTACTTCTACTATAATCTTGAGGGGAAGTTACTTCTCGCTTTCATGATAATGCTTCCACAATAGGCCTCTCTAATGTTCATTCTAAATGAATGAGGCTAGTGCCTTTATCTAAATGTCTCCCACAAAAATTAGTGGGTTCTAAGTAGTATCATATGGAATAGCAATATTATGTAGATAAAATTCATATTATTGATCATCCATGTCTGGTGTGGCCTCCTAATAAGATTTTAAGAACATTGTTGTTGATGATAATAAAATAGGACAATCACTAATTAACTAACTAAATTGAAAACTCAAAGACTTTTCCTACAAGAACATGCCATAAACCCTAACAAGTGGTCTGCATCTTATGAGTTGAATAGTCATGTTAGCTATTTCATCAATTTTTACCATCAACCTCTTAATTTTTGAGTTTTTATTTTTAATTTCTTTGTCATGCTTCACTATCAATTGTGTTCTTTCTTTGTTCCATTCCTATTGTAACTCATAAATTTATTCTATTTTATTCTACAATTTTATTCCTAGGGTAGCCAGAGTCAATGTTTTTTATGTTGTTGGAGAATCATTTTGTTTATCAAGTTTTAGGATTTTCTTATTTATTTTGATGATGACCAATTAGGCCAATTTTTCCAAATTTGTTTCTTATTGTTGATAATAATCTAGTTGATTTTCCATTTCTTTAACCTTGTTGTCCAACCCTATTTCTTTTTTTTGTTACTCTTTTAGGTGTTCTTCTAGTTCCTTGATTTTATGAACAAATGGTTGTAGCTTATTAACTTTCTCTTTACCTTTTAAAATTAATTCCTCTTCATCCTCCAAAAGTAGGTCCCCATCAAACTCAGCTAGGGAAATAATTCCATCTTGGTTTGGTGGAATGCTATGAGGTTTGGGCTTCTTCCTTGTTGTGAGCATATCCTCTTTAGATTTAAAAATTGAAATTGAGTTCAAACACATAAATTGTAGGCACCTTGATTGTTCTTTATCAATAGATAAACTCTCCTTTTTGTGTCTATTTTTGACTCTATCATAACAACCTTTCCTGGTTGGGAATGGGTCTTTCCTCTTGTAATTCCCTTTTCTTTTAGGCAATGTGACTACCTTTTAGGATGCATATGTTGTTTCTACTATTTTTTGGATGCAGGGAAGGAAGGTGTATATTTTATTTTTATGTTTTATCCATGGAAAGGGTTTTTGTAGAAATGAGATTTTTAAATTCTAGAGGTGTTGTAGGTTGTGTCTCAAAGGCTATAGGTTGGGTTTCTAGCATCTTCGGCTCTAGTTGTGTATTATTGTTGTAAGTAGGTGAGGAAACTTGTTGGGAGGTAGTTACATATTCCTCTTCCCATTTATTGATGTCCCATTCACCTTCTAAGCCCTATTTTCTTCAGCTAGCCCAGGCCTCAAAGGTATATCATTTATGTTATTTCATGCTAGAAAATCTTCCCAAGAAATGTCTAGGAATTTGGCTCTAAGGCTTCTCTTTATCAATAGAGTGACTAAACAATGATTAAACAAGACATAATAGTTTCTCTTTCGCTTATACTTAGCTGAAATTTGTTTTAGAAAATTATACAATAAATTTGAAACATTCACAAGCCTTTGATGGTGAAGGAAACCTATTAGCTTAAAAGGTACACTATACAAAAGGGATTTTCTACCATCAAAGTTCAAGTATTTAATTATATAAATAGCTACATATGCCTATTTAACCAAGGTAAGGAGAGTCATTCAGTACCTTAGGAAGAGGAATACAATTTCTCTATTGGCTACATGAATTCATTTTGATTCATAATGGCATTTTCTCATATTAGAAACTCCTCCCAATTGCGAGTAGCCCAGAGACTTTTGCAACTACTACTTTTGAGGCCTCCACTCTTAGACCTCTTATTGTAGCTTCATTATTTTGTAATTTCCTAGAAAATTGTTGTGTCATCACCTCATTAAATTTTTTAAGGCGAAGGACATAATCTAGTCATCCAGATTGCTAAAAAATAGGTATGCATACTTGGTCTTCTAGAAGTGTATTATGAGTTGGTGGTCCCCTGTTGATAATGTCTCCCCCCATTCTATAGTATGCAAGCTTCTTCAAATGAATTCTTCTTCAATTTTCTCACTATGGTGCCTTAGTTCTTACCTTTCTAAATGGCTACGATATATGTTTTTTGTGACTTTGTAATTTTTGATGGTGCTTTTACCAAATATTGCTTATGTTGGTATATGCAACTTGCAACTTAACTAGTTGATTGTTAGCTTATGAAGGTACAAGGATTTAGTATGGCATCCCAAACCAAATATTTTTTGTATTTGTAATTAATGTGGAATCGTCCCAAAATTTAAAGTGTTAATTTATCCTCAAATGACATGGTATGTGGGAAGTACAAAGAGAATTACACTTAAATCATTGAAAATATGTATATATTATAAAACAAATGTTGCATGAATGTGAAACACAAATAAAAGAAATAGATTTATTCTAAGTATATTTTATCATGTGAAAAATACATGTAATTGTTGTGATGATGGGAAAGGTGGCACATGTGAATTGATGTGAATGACTATAAAGAAGCAACTAGGTGAGAGAAATATGATGATAGAAGTAAATGGATGTGATTGCATGTAATTTTTTGTATGGAGAACCCAAGTGAATAAATGGCACTTGTTCCTAAAAAGAAATATATAGAAGAAAGGTTGTGGCATGCATGGAAATAAGTGGGAGTGAAATGATATGTTGTGTTTAAGTGGTGAAAAAATTTAAGTGGTTTCATGTAGATGAGATGAGAGTGATGCTAGTGGAAAATGATATTTATTATGTGGTGAATGGAAGTGGTTTGGATGTAGTTGTTGTGATTAATAGTAGAACAGGTCCCTTATGTAAGTGCCTTAGGGTCACGTTGTTATAGGTCCTATGAGAAGAAGTACAACATTATTGTATGTAGGTGTAAGTGGAGATGTAGTGTGTGTGTGTGTGTGTGTGTGTGTGTGTGTGTGTGTATGAATATGTGTTTTTTTATTGAAATTCATACCTCTCAAATATTGGTAGGTGAGCTAAATTATTATTACAAGTGTTGTAGAAACTATTGCTTATGTAATGGATTTTTATAGAGCTTAAGATTATTCTTATTTACCATCAAAGAGAATCTAAATAGATCCTTGCTATTTAAGGACAAATAACACACTTAAGTTTGGGGGGAAGAAAAAGGTTTTAATTTTTATCCTAAACCTTTTAGAAACCAGATATAAAATTCTCAATTTCCTCAACTTCCTTTTGTTGGTCACAAAGAAATTACATCAACAAGTGTAGAGAATAAAAGAAACAAAGGCAAGAAGAGAATATCTAAGAAGAATAGAGTATAAAAACAAAGGGTGACAAAGGTGGTTGAATTGAAACAATGGGAGGAGATTTTATAAGGAGAGAACCTACAACACATAATTTATTATTGGAAGATAGGAAATTTTTTCCAATATTCTAACAAGATGACTGGATTATTTTCTCCTTCTTAATGAATACAATGAGCTGATGACTTAGCAATTTGCAAGTTCCTTGCAGAATGAAAAAGCCATTATAAGAATATTAAGTGTTGATGCTTTAGAGGAATTGCTAGAAGTGTTAATATTACAATGAACAAGGGAGGAATTCCTAGTGAGAGAAAATGCAATTGCTGCTAGAAATGAGTTTTCAATATTTGGAGAAAATTTAGATTCTACATCCCAATGTACAAAATGCCTCTATTTAACCCTGGATTTGGGATTTTATTTCCTCTTACATTGTTAAATACTTAACCTTTGATGATAGACAATCACTTTTATACATTTTACATTTTAAACTTCTTAGTCATTTAAATTATTAGTGGATTGTGAATGTCCCTAATTTATAGCATAGTCTTTTAAAAAGAATGTCTACTAAATACAAGAAGAAAGGGAATTAGTCTGACTTATCACATTTTTTTTTGGTCACACTATTAATTAAAATAAGTATCATAATCTAAATTCCAACATATCTTGGGAATATTTCTTAGCCTACAACAATGTCAATGATATTCTCACTAGGAAAAATACAAAGGAAATGGACATGGAGTAAGAAATAGGTGAACCTTCTACAACTATAGTAAAGGGAAACATACCCTCTGGTTCTATTTTATCACCTACCTACAACATTGGGGAATAGGAAGTGTAGAAAACTCAACCTGTAACTTCTAGGGAGCAACCCACAACAATTTTTTTTATAAAAACCCTTGCATCTGCCAAGAGCCCTTCCAAGTCTAGTAAAAGTAAAGGCATGGGCTCTACATTTGAATCTAAGAAGAAATAGAAGAGGTCCACACAAACAAGGAGGAAAACACACTTCCTTAGAAGAAAAGGGCCTATAAAGGGGAAGGCCAAAAAAAAAAAAAGATTGTTATGATGGGAAGTGAAACAAATTCTGATAAAGAAAACATTTTTTATAGTGGAAAATAACCAAAAATTCTATAGCCTCTATATTTGAAAAACAATTTAGATTCAGATTTAGAGAACTTACTCATAGCTAAAAAGAAAATAAACCTCCAAGAAGCCTTGTTTCCAAAGAAGGGTTTGTGCTTGTAAGAGAGGGGGACCAACCACATCAAGGCTCCAGGTCACGGAGAGCCGAGAGTAGAGGGCTGCCCTAACTTACCTCACTCTAAAGGGAGGTTTTGGGGTGAGGATCAAGAATGAAGAGCACTATGTAGTACTTCTATCACTCTATAGACCCGAGATTTTGTTTGGGGCTAGACAAGTCAATTTCTAGAGTCTAAATTGCACCTCATACAACTCTTTTCCCAAGGACGACAGTGCAGGTCTAGGACAACAGCGTGAAACATTGGTGTCTCTCTAGCGCGCTAGTGTTCATATGGAGAAGAAATGTAAAGTATGGTAAAGAAACTACCAAAAAAATACTGACAACCTAGATAATTAATTTTAATGGAAAAAATAGAATGATAAGATATGAAAAGTAAAGGCGAAGATGATAAAGCAAGTAAATAAAATCTAGGGTGATAAAGATGCTAACAAAAGCACCAATTCGCCAGATAGCTCCATGTGCATGTTCATCTACACATAAACAAGAAGGGGAAAATTGTTGGGGATGTATAGGGGCTTGCCTCTATCAGACCCTCATTTTGGTGTTTCCACCTCCACAGACAACCAAAAAGCAACGAAGTAGAAATATGATAAAGAAGATAGAAAGAAGTGCAATGAACACTACAAAAGACAAATGCTACTCTATCAAATCACAAAGGAGAGTAATGAAGCATTACCACCTCCACCCACAGGCTCACCAGCCAATGAAGGAAGAATGCAAGGTATGGAATTGGAAAAGTCACCATAGTCATAGAGGTGATGAAGGGAGGTCTCGCAAGACTCTAAGCCCACAACTTCTATGGTTGCCTCACACTTGCAATGTAGAGTTGATGGAGTGTCAATGTTGCTGCAATGCTCAAAATGAAGTGCTAGAATGCTTCTTGAGAGTGTGAAGGAGTTGGATGAATTGCTAAGAGGATGTGTAAAGAGATGGAATGAATGAATGAAGAATGTTTTTAAAGGTGGGATGATAACAATTTTCCATTTTTAGGTCATTTGGTCGAAGAGGGACATTACAATTCGACTCCAATTAGGTGTGTAATGCCTCTTCCAACTTCATACATGGTAATCCATCAGGGATGACAACACTTTGCACAGACATCCACGTGTTGTGCTTGTTCCCCCAACAAATATTCTCTCACTGACACACAATAAAAAAACCAAGTGGATGGAAGGCAGATGGGTGATGTGGAAATTTTCCTTTGGATTTTATTTTATAAGGTGAGGGTATGTGAAAGGGGAATTTAAAAAAGTGGTGAAAATTCAGTCCTATACATTTTTCCCCCACTTTAGTGAGTGCGCATATCGATGAGCATTCGGTAAAGTAGATTGAAGAGTTATAAATGTATACCTGAACCATGAAGGAAGCAAACTACGATTTGGAAAGCTCAAAAGCAAATGGAAGGCAAAGGACTCCACAAGTACTCTCTCATGAGGAGTTTTGAATAAAAAGACTCCAAAGCCCTATAGAAATATGAAGTTGCACAAAGTACACCAAAGGCCCTCAGACCAACGATGGAAAAATCCCGCAGGATGTAAGCATCTTAAAGGCCCATAGACCTGCAAGAAGGCAACCCCCAAGTTCTCTCATAAAGGAAGCCCAGTGAAGTAAGCTCCTTACAGACCCATAGACCTACAAGAAGGCATCCCCCAAGTTCTCTCTCATGAAGGAAGCCTAGTGAAAGGGGACTCCGTAGATTTGGACTGGAAAGTGGCTTCATAGGCACACCTGCAAAGTAACATGTTAATCCCTAGATAAAACATGCCAAAAATAGAAAGCAACCATGTAGGAAAACAAGTAGAAAATCACGTAGATAGTCAAAAAAATTAAAGGATTTCAAAGGGTCCCTTGAGAACCCTTTAAAATAAGAGGGGTCCACTCAAGGGATGCGTTGTTTGAAAGTGCAAAAGAGATGTTTTTTTCTCAAATCAATTCATCATCAAGGAATCCTTTCTAAAGATGTTCACTTCATCAAGGAATTCAAAAGGAAGAAAATGCCCCCTCATGAGGAGAAGGTTGATGCTTCTCCCGTAGGAAAAGTTGCTCCCTCCTCGGAGGAAATTTCTCAAGTTCTTTCTTTGTAAACCCATGATGAAGGAAACACATTCTGTTAGGGGTCCAAGTTGAGAATGCAATATTTGAAAAAAGGTTTGCAAAGATTTTCGAGAAAAAATTCGTTGGAAATGAATACGTTTTTTGAAAATTGAAACACTGTGAAAGTAGCATTGTCACACATATGAGGGACAAATCAAGCAAAGAAGAGAGAAAGATAAAAAATAAAAAGAGAAATAGCAACATCACGAACAAGGGACACAGGGGTGATCCGATATTTCAAGGTCAGAGCTACTCATAAATATATATAAGTATAATAATAGTATATAAATGAATTTTCATCAACCACCTACTATATTATACCATGTGAAGAATGCATGAGAAGACAAAGTAAAAATAAAAAATTGGGTCAACATGGAAGGGAAGCCTAAATGCCCCCAACACTTTACATTGTCCTCAATTTGTCAAAAATCAAAACACATAATAGAGCAAGAATGATGATACAAATAGAAAAAGGTTTATGACACATAATCACTCTTGTATCCAAGCACCAACAAGGGTGAAAAGGGTCAACCAGGAACACATAACGCAAGCATGAGGGAATACATCACAACAAACACACACCTAATCTAAAGATAAAAAAGAGGCTTCTCCCTAACATCATCAACCAAGAGGTTGTCTGCTTCCTAGTCTAGATCATTATAAGGGGAAGGCAGACAAGCCTATAGTGGTGGAATGTTAAGGGGAGGTGCTTTCAACCCTCCCACAACAAGCGTTAAGGAAGTAGGCCTCGCAAGGTCTTCCCCACTAGGATCTTGTGAGCGATGGTCAGTGACTTTACAAGATTGCTAACAAGGTTAGGACCTTATCCAGAGAGTTAAATATGCACTTTACATGAGTTCCATGTGGTACCTCAACGAACAGGGAAGACAATGCTCGAGATTCATTGCATGGCTCATTGAGTGACTTAGGAGCAGTGAAAACCTCAGGGGTAGCTAGAAATTTCTCCATCACTAGGATGAAACAAGCTAGCACAAGACCACCCTTTGAAGCAGGTGGACTCCTCTTATTCCCTCCATTGCTAGAAGATCCAACCTCTACTTTCTGCTTCGTCGAAGGATGTGAACTCCCCGTAGATGAGGCAAGAGGCATAGAGGAGAAGGAGAAGACCAAGGTGGAAAACATTGAGGTATTCGACATGTCCACGGGTCTAGAAAATGGTGGGATGTCCAGAAGGGACATCAAAAGAGGCAGCTCAATTGAAGGAGTGAAAAAATTGCACCTTTTTATGGTTAGGCACACTCACACTCACAAGGGGATCCGAAAAAAAAATTGAATTCATTTGAACAGAAGTAGAGGGAAGGAGAGAGGAGGACACATCAAGAGGCCCTAAAATAGGGGTAGTAAGCTCCTCTTCCTTTCTCTACAAGGCAACCTATTCAGCTTCCAAATCCTTTCGCTGGCACTTGCGCTCACACGTAAGGTGGTTTCTCTAACTCTTTGAGCTAGAGGTTGGGAGTTGTGAGGGGACATAAGGATCCTGCTCAACCATAGGAGTTTCCATCACAACCGTCTCTAGCAGAGGGATAGACTCCTGAATGGGAATAGGAGGAAGAGGTTGGGAAACAAGGGGAATCAGCTCTAGCACCTTGGTGACAGGCCTCTTCCCATTCACTTCTTTAGGAGAATGAGCAATGGGAGGCCGCAGAGGCTAAGACAAAGAGGATTCCCCATGGGGACGCTTTCTTCTACCATAAAGATAGGTCCAAGGTCCAAGAGGCACAGTAGGAAGATATGATATCCTAATCTTAGTTTTGCGCCAAGCAAGCACCATCAGACTTCTCATGTGGAATTGTGGAGTAGACATCCAAAATTATTCTTTAGAAAGAGGAGTGGAAGAGGTACCCTAAGGATGAGCAAACCTTTCCTTTCATTTTCAAGAAGAGGAGGCAGGTTGTTGTTGCACTACCAGAGGGGTCAATTTCAGTTGTCCTTTACCCCTGATCTTATACTTCATGTAGTTTTGGTATAGTAGGTCTATTCTCAAGGGAAGCATACCGATTGGGATGGGCCAAAAATGATCCAATAAGTAGCCCCCACGGGACACCAATGGCTGGTATCTAGTGTCATGCACGACATGCACAACACCTTCGTGGGAGAATTTTAGACATTTATGAATGACAAAAGAGATTATGTTCATGAAAGCTAGCTAAGGTATGCCTAACTTCATCCTAAACAAATCCAATTCTGGAACAACATCGAAGGTTGTGTCCATAGCCCTAGGTCCAAGTAGGACAGATATAATTATTGAGCCATACGACTTGAGAGAAAGGCCATCGTGCGTATGAATGGTAGACATTTTTTATTCATAATCCTCCCTCTGCAAGGAATTTAGCCACAATGTCTCCTCTGTAATGACATTCACACAGCTCGCAAGGTCAACTAAGACCCCTCTCATAGTGTTCTCATTGAGACGAGTGGGAATGGAAAGGGTAGAGAGCTTATTATTCAAGGGCATATCCTATGAGGTGAATGTCACATCTGGTGAGCCAGTCATAGGTTGTGGGGAAGGAGTAATCATGATCATGATATCGTATTTTGAGGGATGAGTGGTAGAATCTATGGGATCAATAATCAAGTTAGCAGAATGTGACAGAAACAAGTCTGTGTATATTTGCAACTCAATATTTTATTTTGCCACTGATTTATTTGTATTTTGTTTTCTCCCATCGAGACGAATAGTACCGTCCTCGATGCGGTCTTGTATCTCATGACATAGGCACATACAATGTTTGGTATCATGTTCATTGAATTGATGGTATTGAAAGAAGGCATTTGCATCATACCAATCAAGGTAAGGTTCCTTGAGAGGTCAAGGGTTCTCCAAGGTTATGATCTTATCCTTCAACAACTTTTAAAAGATGGAAGAATAAGATTCTGCTAACTTTTTGAACTTTCTATTGTGTCTGAGGCCATTATCATTCATTGTGGCAACTAAATTTTCAAAATCCTTAGCTTTTCCTAAGATTGATACGATAAAATTTCCTTCTAGATTGGAGCATGAGGAGGATCCCCCAAACTAAACTACCATTTTTTGATATTCTCATAACGTAGCACATAAATGTGTGAAAAAAGGGTGCTTCATGAGGGAAATTTTTTCCTACCAAGTCTCTACAAGTTTCCTATGAACACCTTTTGCTCATTAGAATCAAGCAGTGGGTATGATATTTGTGAAAATAGTTCTTGATACCATGCTATGAAATTAGTTATCTTCTCATTATCCCCCTGCTTGCATCAAATGAGGTTCGAGAAGGTCATCTTCGATTTGATGGTGGCTTGGAACTTGAGTGTTGTATCCTTAAGACATCGAGGAAATAATTTTTCCATCAATGCGTCATGATGGAAGAAGTCTATACACATGGCATTAAAGGTGGAAAAATGAGTTTGTGGGTCCTCTTTGCCACCATACTTCTCAAATTTGAGAATCTCCATTCCTTGTGGGAAGGGAGTACTTAGGATAGCTACCGAAAATGGGTTGTGTCGGAAGAAGGGTTGAAAGATAGGATGGGAAAAGGCCTGGGAGAGACTCGCTAGCTGGTTTTGTATTCAACCCATGTTTTGAAGAAGGGCATTCAAAATAGGGTTAGAAGTTGACAAGGAACTAGTGGAACCTCCAGAGCCACTACTGCCATAACCACCTTTGGAGCCACCTCCGGGGTCACCATTGTGACCACTGCGAGAGCCACCACCACTAGTAGGTCCTCCACTGGAGCCACCTCCACTACAAAAACCACCACCATGACCTCCACCAAGGCCCCCTATGCTAGCACCACCTCTGCTACCAAAGCCATTGACATTCATTCCACTAGAGCCCCACTGCTAGTGGTAGTAGCAGGGGTGAAAGTGAACCCAAGGGGTTTTTTACTCACCTTGATAGTGGGGGGATTTTGAGAATTAGAAGAGGTGTTGATCGAGGGGCCCATTTTTGTCATGCATATAGATGTGGTAGGCATGGAAACACCTATTTTTCTTTCATAGGTATCAAGCACTCCCCCCCAGGTAGTACCCGATATAGTCTTATTTGAAGGGAAATAAGCTTCAGTTGTTAGAAACCAAGATCAGATTTGCAAACTAGAATAACCTTCCATAGAAGAGAAAAACAAAAAAGCAAGAGATTTGCAAGAAGATGTGCAAATATTATTATTCGAGAGTTCAAATAATTACATGATAATGATTTGCTTTGTAAAAGCAAAGATGCATAACCCTAATCTTATTTTGAGCAACAAGATAGCTCAAAAGATAAAGATGAGAATTAATTAACCTAGGAAATAAATATTACCTAAGTAAACTTATGCAAAGTGTAATTAAATATTAATTACACCAACACCCCCCATAAGTGCAACTTAGGGAGAAGCAAAATTATTATGCAAAGATGAGTCCCGACAACAAGGCCTGATCAGGTACTCATATACAAATGCAAAGATGAGGTAGAGAAGGAAAACCCAGTGGGACAAAACTCCCCTACAATAAAATGACTGCTGCAAAGAAGCACTGGAAGAACACTGGAACCGAAATCCGGCAAGCAAGGAAAGATAGTTCTGTTTGCAAAATACCATATCAGAATCACAAATGCAACAGCAGACCCGATGCCAAGGAACACTGGAAACTCACATACTGGATCAACTCTGGAATATGTAAGCAACAGTAGATGAAGGATGAAAGGACCCATAATGATGACAAATCTGGAAGCTGTGTCTCTCGAAGCCAATGCCAAACTGAAACTAAAACCGCCCATAAGACGAGTACCATCAAGATGCTAAAACATTAACCATAAAAACATGGCCTTCAAACTGAGAAAGATTTGAACCAATGCGGATCAAGAATCATAAACTCCCAATCTAAAGTGTGAACCAAAGATGTGTCCAGCTAAGCAAGAAATAGGCCAAAAGAAACAACAAGAAACTAGATATAACCCATGCGAGTTGTCATCAAAACAAGATGAGATCAAAGTGCATGCACACTCTAATCAGAATATTATGCAAAGAAACCCCCCTTGATGGAACTTTATCTCAGTTCATTTATTACAATAACCCAATGATTGTAAAAGGAAAGAATGCAAAATATGCATAAACTACAGAGAAAATGCAAACCTAGTGCATGAAAACAAAAATGAGTGCATGCACAAACCAATGTTCACATCTGCCTCCATGATGAAAAATCTTCAAATTTGATTTCTGAAAAATCTGTTGATAATGAGTAGACAAAAACAGAAACTTAGAAATTTTTTGAAGCTGAAAATAAAACCCAAAAATCGTTTTTTGATCCAACAAGTAGAAAATGAAGAAATAAATTTTTTAAACCTTTTAGCCAGGAGAAAAAAATGACACGTGACAATTTTTGTGCAGTTGTTTTCTTCAGATCCGTAAAAGAAATCAAAAAATTGAAAGATACCCAGATCGGATTTTGACCCTGGCTACAAAACCTAGAAATAATTTTTCCTACAACTGAGTGGAGGCTGGATTTATGAAGCAAAACTAAAAATGGCTCCAATAAAAAATGACTTTCATCAAACCTCAATCTTTTCCAGTGCTCTGAATCCAATGGAGAAACTCGATTTGATCCAAAACGCTGCATAAATATACTCAAGGAATAAAACCCTCGAGGGACTCTGAACGAGCTATGCAATGAAATCCTCCAAAAAAGCTGAGAAGGGGCTGCAAATCGAGGCTATGATACCATGTTAGAAACCAAGATCAGATTTGCAAACCAGAATAACCTTCCACATAAGAGAAAAAAAAAGAAGCAAGAGATTTGCAAGAAGATGTGCAAATATTATTATTCAAGAGTTCAAATAATTACATGATAATGATTTGCTTTGTAAAAGCAAAGATGCATAACCCTAATCTTATCTTGAGCAACAAGATAGCTCAAAAGATAAAGATGAGAATTAATTAACCTAGGAAATAAATATTACCTAAGTAAACTTATGCAAAGTGTAATTAAATATTAATTACACCAACATTAGTTAGATTGGAAAGGCCACATAAGAGCTCTATGCATGTTCAATCCTTCCCTAATTGATTTCTCACTTCACTAGTAAGCCTAGTGGCTCTCACCATGTTTGGTGCTTTCTCCAGATGATTCATAAGGTATGACAATTTGTTATATAATGCTAAAAGGTTTTTCGCAGGGACATGCAAAGCCTCATCCTCATCCATGAACAGAGCCATAGGGAATGCTGGAGGATAGGGATGCAAGTAGTCTAATCTACGAAACCCATCTCATTAGTGAGGCCCATAGGAAAACCAGTGGTAAATTCAATAGGTAAACCAGTGGAGAAACTAGAGGTGAAGCTAGAAGTGACCTTCATCTTCTCCATCAGTAAGTTTCGCACGCTTCTTCTAACGATGTACCCAGAAGTTATGGACTGGGTTGTGATGCTCATAAACATTCACAACACTTCGGGTTATGACAACCACTAGGTGCAGGGAAAAAGCCTCAACACAAGTGAATGGAAAGATGTTTCATGTCAAGTTCACCAAAAATGTAAGAGAGGGGACAAACCATGTCAAGGCTCCAGGTCACAGAGAGCCAAGAGCGAAGGGATGCCCTAAATTACCTCACTCTAAATAGATGTTTTGGGGTGAGGATCAAGAATGAAGAGCACTATATAGTACTTTTGTCACTCTATAGACCTGAAATTCTATTTTGGGCTAGATGAGCCGATTTCTGGAGTCTGAATTGTACCTCAAACAACTCTATGTCTAAGGACAAAAATGCGGTTCTGGGACATCAACTTGACATGTTGGTGTCTCTCTGGCATGTTGGCATTCGTATGACCAAGAAATGTGAAGTATAATAAAGAAGTTGTCAACAACCTACTAACAACCTAACTAATTGATTTTAATGGAAAGAACAAAATGATAAGATATGAAAAGTAAAGACAAAGATGATAAATCAAGTAAATAAAAGCTAGGGTGATGAAGATGATTTCACAAAAGCACCAATTCTCCAACTAGCTTTGTAGTTAGGGAAAATCAAATATAAAATTAAAACAAGAAGATATCAAACCCTAAATAGCACAGTAGAGTACAAGCAAGCATGAAAATCAAAATAACAAGTGAATGCAAACCAAAATCCACACTAAACTCAATTTATCTCCATTTATCTTCTCCACCTCGTATGAGAATGCAATATGTTGAAGGTTTGATTGATGGAGGAATGTTGGTTTCTCACTATTTCAGCATAACATTTAGATGAAGATGATAGATGGTAGAGGATAGATAGATAGATGAGAATTTTAGAAGAATTTTGGTAGAGTGAGGATACTAGAAGATGGATCCAAATGACTTGTGTGAGGCTATATTTATAGGCAAGAGCTGATTTGATTTGATGGCCAAGATTAAAAGTCAATTATGTGATGTGTATGGCTATGATTAAAAGTTGATTTTAGTGCCTATGATGCACATTAAGTGGGTTATGACATGAGGCTAAAATTAGGATGTGAGAAAACAAGTGGGATTTTTTTATTTATTTTGAAGGAAAAGATACATATGACGCACAAATAAGTGGGGCTAAAAATAGGATGTGAGTGGGAATCTCATAATTTAAATAATAAAATTATTTAAATTATGTGTGCATGTGAAGAGTTGTAGTCATGTGACACATGTTGCAATGTGGTAAAAGCGAGGGATTAATTTATTTAATTAATTCCCCTTCACATGTATCAAAATAATTCAAATATTTAATTTGAATTATTTTGATACATGTGAAGGGGAATTAATTAAATAAGTGAGAGGGTGAACCCACAATAGTGGTTTACACTTTTTGGGAGATCTTGATTTTTGTTGAAATCACATATTTTTAGAAAATATAATGATTTAAGCCTTGAAAAGTTCCATTTAAAGGATTCCAATTGAAGAGGGTTTGATCAAACCACCTTAGATCAAACCCCCTTGGATAGAACCTCGCTAGTTTTAAACCATACCTATAACAGAGTCTCCTTTACACCTATCAAAATGCTGATAAAAACCACTTTTGATTTACCTTTTGGGGGATCAAATGAATTCATTTAAAATTTATTTTTTCTAAGTATGTAGTCCTCATTATAAAATTCCCAAAAAGTATAATTTTAAATAAATTTAATTTGATTATTATATTTGTTTTTTATTTCTTGTGAATGTAGGCTTTTTGCCAAAAATCAAGCTCTTTATTCTTCACATGTGGAAAAATAGCAGATTATCAAAAAAAATTTGAAAAATATCTATGCACTATATATCGATGTCCTTGATCCAACAAAAAAAATAAAATTGAATTTCGATACATACAAAAGAAGTTATGTTTTAGCCAATAAATCATGTCTGAATTATAACTGGTTTGACTTTGAAGCTTAATTAAGAAAAAAATGTTCAATGAAATGCTATGAAACCAATGCCATGCACTAGATATCATAGTTACAAATCTAAATTCAAAAAAAAATAGAACTTTATCCTTCATAGAAAAAAAGTTATGTGTTAGCCAGTAACATCACTCTTTAAAAGTGGTGTTTAGTGTTAAAAACTAGTTTTCAAAGGAGATGGAAAAAGAAGTACAATCTAATTTCAAAAATTTTGAAAAAAAATATTTAGAATCTATAGAAATTTTTTCACAAATCACTAGTTTGCATCATCTTCAAATTCCTCATGGTTTAAAGCCGCTATAGGTGCCAAAAAGTGAAGATTTAGTTAAAAAAAATTAGTTCAATGTCCAGTTTGGCCAAAAATTGTAAACCAGTATTGTGGGATCACCCGAGATTTATTTAATTAATTGGAAAGTTGATTAAGTGAAATAAATGTGATAAGGTAATGACCTAGGGTAAAATATTACAATATATTTTACAAAGTCATGTATGACTAGGTAATGTTATGACATGGACAATTTTGGGTGTCTAAATTTTTCCCCTCTTTGACATGATGAGATTTATGGCGAGTAACATCATTTCAAAGAAGCTAAGGTATGGATAGAGGGAAAAAAAGGATGATACCCCAACCACTTGAGGAAGTGAGGAGTAAGATGAATGAAGGAAAGGGATGATAGAAGAATATGATGATGCAAAATATGTGAAGAAATGGGATGATGATGTAGGATATGATAATGATGATGTGAAAGATGTGATGATGATGATGATGCCCCCTTAAGAGGATAGGCGAGTTGGAAAAACATGGGTATTCTCTCAAAATGAATGAAATGATGAATGATACAAGATAGGAAGTGGAAGAAGAGAAGAATGACACATTGTGTTGCAATAAAGTGAGTAATCATTTGTTTGATATAGCATTAGATGTTATGCACCAAGGTAAAAGGACCAGGGTGATGATGTGTCTCGTGCCCCAGTGTAATACAACCTTGTCTAGATACAAGATGTGAATATTAACTGGGAGTGATTTAGATTTGATGCAAATGCAAGATAAAAATTATAACACACCAGCAAGCAAGCAAGCATGCACAAATGATACAAAAACAAACAAGGTATTTCCCTTGTCAAGCTATGAACCAATGATTAATTGATTGATTGATTGGTTGATGATGATAGTGTTGTCATTGCAGGGAACGATATATCCCTAGATCAACACAAGGATGATTGATTGATTGATTGGGTTTACAACAAAATTAGGATCAAGACCAAAGGATGTGATTGGACAATTTGACTTGTTTGACCGACTTGATTGGTATGGATTAAGGATTGAATTACATTTGGATTATTTCTTGGAATGATTGAATATTATTTATTATTGATTTGGATGATGATTGATGAATTGAATTAAGGAATTGATTTGATTGGATTGATGAAGAAATGATTTGATTTGATGATAATGATTGGATTTTATTAGAAGTAATGAATTGATTTGTGGAATTTGAAGATTTGATTTGATTTGATTTTATTACTTAGGTTTTTGATGGATATTTGATTTTTTGGATTTTTTATGATTTTTTTTTGTATGTTTGGAAATGTATTGATTTTTTGGATTTTTTGGGACCTTTTTTTCAAAATTTTTGTATTTTTTTAGGACTTTTTTGAAATTTTTTGAGATGTCAATGGATGAAAATTTGGGTAGCCTTTGTGCTAGATACCAATGAAAAGGGAAAACCAAGTCTAAGTGCAAGGAAATAGATGGGATTGATGGATAAAAGGGTGGGTGATAGGATAAGGGATTTACTCATGATAGATGGATGTATAAAAAGGATATGTCATAGTGAATGGAATGGATGTATGCATCATAAGAGAGCAAGGGTGTGATCTCCAAAGAATATGTTGCAAAGGAATAACATGCCCCATTCTAGGTACAATACTTAGGATTTTTATGACAATGCTTAGAACAATAGGATAGTGATAAGATTGCATTGGAAAAGATGAGGTATGTCAAGAGATGCCCAAAAAACATGTTTCAACATTTTGCCCCTATGTCTTCATCAAGATCAAAATGAGAAGGGTGGATAAGTGGACTCAATATGATAGGTATGTATGATGGCTAAAGATGGTAGGTAGGATGGAAATGATATGATAAGAAGTGACATGATAGGATAGATAGTGCAGATGAGACAAAGTGCCCCCAAGTGTAAGTGACATAGAAGATCAACCTACACATGATGCCCGTTTGCCAGGTTTTCATCATGGTACTTATCCAGGGCACCTGTTTACAAGGTTTTCACCGTTGGATGAAGGGATTTCTCTTTACTTTTTTTGATATTTAAAAAAAAAATTTAAATTCTTTTTATTTTTTTATTTTTTGAATAGGAGAAGGATATGAGGGACTCAAGTGTCTAGTTCCATGAAAGGTGATAGTCCTACTAGATAGATGTCATCTCATGGACCATGTCAAGTGCTCATTTTGGTAAGGAATTGCATGAGTGTGAGATGAATTAGGTAGATGGTGGATTATGAAAGGCTTATGCAAGGATGGATGGGGAATAGTGGATTATGATTTGGATTGTATAGGAATTATGCAAAAGGATGGATGAAAGGTTTATGCAAAATCATGGACCATAGGAAGGTGATTGGGAAGATATGTAGGATAGTAGTTGAAGGATGGGGAGATGGAGGCATATGGGAATGGAATCATGACCAATGGTTGCACACACCATGTTAAACATTGAAGCTTTTGATGGAAAGGTGGTGTAGGAAGCAATGGAAATGCTTGCTTAGGAGATGGTTGACAAAGTACTTTAGGTACCCACATAGACTTAATATTTTTATGATTTTTTCTTTGCTAGTGGGATTTTTGAAAGGAGTGGGATTTTTTGATGAAAGATGATGGTTGGGATTTTTGTGATGTGGATTCCTTGTTTGAATTGATTTCTTTATGCTTAAGTACCCAAACCATTTTGTTTTTAGACTTTTCTTTTGAAGGTATGGGCTTATATTTATTTTTGGATGTACTTGGCTTTGACTTTTTGCAATGGTATGCTAAGGCATTACAACCTTTATGATTTTTGAATTTATGTGTAGAGGCATCCAAATTTGTATTTTGGAATCCCTTGGGTTTGGTGGAATGAGTGGAAGCTTTATTTTTAGACAATGTGTGCATTTTTTAGTCATGATTAGGATTTTTAGAGGATTTATAGGTAGGTGGATAAGGGGATTCGATAATGGGGATATTAGGTGTTGGGAGTAGTGGAGGTAGATTAGATGGAGGGATATTAGGAGTTGGAAGCAATGGTGGTAGAGTGGATGGTGGAAGGTGTATGGTCACATGCTTTTGTGATTTGTAGGATGATGGAGGTGGAGTGGAAACATATGTTTTGGGTGTATGATAGGGCTTATGATGGAAGGAAGTGGACTTAGGATGCATGGAGGAAGTACCAACATATTGAGATTGGTGTATCCTTGAGGTGTATATCCAAGTCCATAAGAGAATGGAGGGAACTTGACATGGATTGGCTCCAAAATACCTTGTTCATAAAGGCTTGATCCTTTACCTTGATAGTTCATGTTTTGAAGCATGCGATGGAAAATGGGACTAGGTGTGTTTTGGACAGTAGACTTAAATTCATTATTCGATGAAGAAGGTGAAGTGGATAAATGTTGTTTTCCTAAAGGAGAGCACTCATTCAGGAAGGTGAATAGACCAATAGGATATGATGGAGGAATTGAGGTGGGATTGATAGTTGATGTGGAAGTCTTATTTGTTTGTTCTTCTATGTGTGCTTGGGAGGCACATGTCTCATCATGACAAGTGGCAATTTCTGCATCATGGATAGGGCTAGATGGAGGGGAAGTTTCTTCACTTTGAAGTAAGGCCATGGAATGAGGTGAATGTTCAAGTAGGTCAACAAAATTTTCATTATGTGGATCTTGGGTGTCTTGTTCATGAATAGTAGTGGGGGTATGGATAAGATCAAGTTTCCCATGGATAGATTCTTTATCATGAATATTGTCTTGATCATGGAAAAGATATATGTTATGGATAGGTTGAATGAAAATGATGTGATCTTGATTAGTAGGATATTAACATACCTCTTGGTTTTCTTGAATGGAAGTGGATGAAGAAGTCTCTTGGAGGGGCTTGTCATGTTCTTGATGGCCAATATCATGAGGGAATGATGGAGGTTGACTTGGGATCATGTGGGGTGACTCTAGAATAGGTTCAAGGAGTTGTGGGTGACATGATGGAATTAGAAGACTAGGCATGGTGTTGGAAGAATCTTTTGTAAGCTCAAGGATGGGAAATGGTTGACATGGTTGACTCCTTTCTAGTAGCCCTTGGGTCACATCCTTTGTAGGTGGATGGGTGGATTTGGGTTTGATTTTGTAATGTTTGAACTTAGGGTTTGGAATTGATAGAGGATTGGATGATGTTGTGGGTAATGAAGGGTTTGATGGGTTGGGATGTGTGGGGACCAATGGATTTGGACTAGGACATGGTGGATTTAGGATAGGCCTTTGATTAGATGGTGGTATAATATATTTATAGGATGCATGAACTAGATTGGTTTCTCCCTTGTCAAAGGTTATTAGGTCTTGTAGCATAGGTGGACTTAAGTCTTTTAGGTCTTGCTACAAAAGTGGACCTGGATTCGCATGATTTATGTACAAAGGGTCACTTCAACTTGTATGTGGTTCTTGTGAGGACACTTGGTTGCCTTGTGGATAGGTTTGATGATGAGTTGGAATGGTATGGTATGTAGGTCAAAGGTTTTGTGATATGGTTTGTTGTGGATAACGATTGATATTGGAAGAAGTAGGGTATGGTGATGTGGCATTGTTATGGGTAGATGTGAGATAAGGTGATGTGGGATTTTTATAGAAAGATGTGAGATAAGGTGATGTGGAATTGTTATGGAAGGATGTGGGGTAAGGTGAAATGGAATTTTTTTGATAGGTGTATGGATTAGATTAATATGGAATGGAGGGAGATGCCACATAGTAATGAGGTGGAATTGATTGGTGTTGAATGAATAGAGGATGATGTTCCTATTGGGTTTGACAAGTGGATATGAGATATTGGGCTTGTGCTATGAGATGTTGCATTTGAGGTGATTGGATTGCTCGAGGTTGAAATTGTTGGATGAGGCCTTGGAGCTTGTGTATAGTTTGTTGGTCTAAGGGTTGTGGTACTTGATAAAGTGATTGGAGGAGGTCTTGGAATTGAGGTACTATGTCTTCTAATTTTGGCATGGTGTAAAATGGTGTTGTTTGCATTAAAGAGATGCTGATGACTAGGATATGATGTGGAATGACAAGATTGAATTATTTGGATGATGCGACAAGTGTTTATTAGAAGTTTGACTTGGGAAATATTAAAAACAAGATCTCACATGTAAATGCATGAATACACATGCCAAACACAATGATAATTTTTTCTTTCAAGATTAAATGTTATGATTAAGCAAGCACATACACAACAACAAGCCTATTTAGTCAAGTGAGTATGACCAATTAGGTCTTAAGCTAGGATGCACAAGGTTGACTAGGGATGATTTGAAAGCAAAATCCTGCCACATAGCCAAGAGAAAGGGGTAATCCACCCTTCACCTTCACTTCACAAAGGTATAAAGTTATTTGAGGCTTAGCCAAGAGTGACAAGATTTCAACTCCCAAAGGAGGGTGTATTTTGATTCACACCTTGATTGAGGTCATCCCTTATAGTGGTGTGTCTCCAAGTAGGCCTCCTAAGAAGGGTATGACAAAAGCGGACCAAGTGAGGTGTTTTTTATCTCCAAGATCACCTTGCGGTATGAGGAGAGCATACACTCACACACACACACACTTCATTCACACTCGTAGTTGTTAATTTCCCTTTAGAAAATCAAAATGTGTGTAAAACATTTCAAGCACTTGTTCTTTTTAGATCTCAAAGCCCAATGTGTAGGAAGATAGTTGTTTTTAACCCAATTTCAATGATGTGACAACAAACAGGATGTTCTTTTTAAGCCCAAAATTCAAGTGTGTAATCAAACAAGTTGTTCTTTTTAAGCCCCAAATTGAAGTGTGTTGACAAGCAATGATTAGAGATAAAAGATGGAATGTGTGCACTTGATTGTTTTCATTCTTAAATCTATTGTAGATGTTGATTCCAATGGTGTTCCAACTCCTTAGATTCACCTACAAAATCAGAAAATGATATCATAATGCAGTCATAAAAAAACTCATTAAACAAGGAATTTAATTGTAAAGAAGTCAAAAAAATTCCCTAATTTGTGCCCAGAAATGCGGATTTATGAAAACATTAGATAAAAAAAATAGATTGAATCATTTACCACCTTATTTTACCTCAAAATAAAATATATAAGAAAAAGACACCCATTATAATTTCAAGAGATTTTTGGAAATGTAAAAAGTTTTGGAAAATTCATTGATTTGCACCCAAAAAGTCAATTTTATAAAAAAAATATAAAATCACAATAACTCCTACAAAAATGGAAATAAACCTGCATTTTTTCTACTGTAGCTTCCTTATATGAAGGAAAAACTTATGTGAAAATATTGTAGAAAAATTCGAAGCCGTTTGAAAGATATGATGAAATCTTTAAAACCTGGTGTTTTTTTCCAAAAGATGGTAGATCTGCAACAAAAAGTAAGCTAGATCAAAGGATTCATGTCAGGTTCACCAATGTAGTTAGGGAAAATAAGATATAAAACTAAAACATCAAGATATCAAACCCTAACTAGCACAACATAGTATGAGCGAGCATGAAAATCAAAATAACAAGCGAATGCAAACCCAAATCCATGCTAAACTCGATTTATCTCCATTGCTCTTCTCCACCTCACATGAAAATGCAATATTTTGAAGGTTTTATTGATGGAGGAATGTTGGTTTCTCACTATTTCAGCATAACATTAAGATGAAGATGATAGATGGTAGAGGATAGATAGATAGATGAGAATTTTGGAAGAATTTTGGCAGAGTGAGGATGCTAGAAGAAGATGGATCCAAATGGCTTGTGTGAGGCTATATTTATAGGAAAGATCTGATTTTATTCAATGGCCAAGATTAAAAATCAATTATGTGATGTGTATGGCTAGGATTAAAATTTTATTTTAGTGCCTATGACACATTAAGTGGGTTATGACATGAGGCTAAAATTAGGATGTGAGGAAATAAGTGGGATTCTTTTATTTATTTTGAAGGAAAAGATGTCTATTATGCACAAATAAGTGGGGATAAAATAGAATGTGAGTGGGAATCTCATAATTTAAATAATAAAATTATTTAAATTATGTGTGCATGTGAAGAGTTGTAGTCATGTGACACATGTTGCAATGTGGTAAAAGTGAGGGATTAATTCAAATATTTAATTTGAATTATTTTGAGACATGTGAAGGGGAGATTTATTTAATTAATTAGAAAGGTGATTAAGTGGAATAAATGGGATAAGGTAATGACCTAGGGTAAAATATTACAAGATGTTTTACAAAGTCATGTATGACTAGGTAATGTTATGACATGGACAATTTTGGGTGTCTACATTTTTCCCTTGTTTGAGATGATGTTTGAGATGATGAGATTTATGTCAAGTAACATCATTTCAAAGAAGCTAAGGTATGGATAGAAGAAAAAAAAGGATGATGCCCCAGCCACTTGAGGAAGTGAGGACTAAGATGAATGAAGGAAAGGGATGATAGAAGAATATGACGATGCAAAAGATATGAAGAAATGGGATGATGATGTAGGATATGATAATGATGATGATGATGCCCCCTCAAGAGGATAGGTCGGTTGGAAAAAAGGATTGGGAGAATTAAAAATATAAATTGATGACATCACATGTTAGGGAAATTGATAGGAAAGATACAAAGATCAAAAAGCTAAAGGTCAAAATAGAAGAATTAGCTGACAAGACAGTACAACTTCTAAAATGCAAACCTCTTTCTAGGGTTGACTTCCTATACTTTTAGGAAAAGATTTTAAGTTTTTAATTCAATAAAATAATTAGTGATCTTCCAATCTCATTGTTCTTACCCACTTTATTTTTGGAAATATATAAATAATCAACCTTGGATATGCAAGATCAGTTATGTGAGTTTTATTTGCATAACTTAGCTATTCCTCATGATTCTACGTGGAATCCTTTCATGTTTATCAAAGATATTAAAATTAAATCCTTGGATTCATTTATAAGGAATGAACATCAAAAAGGAAAAATACAAAGGGATTATCAAAAAAGGGAAAATTTATTTCCTCTCTTGATTAGAGTAGAAGCTAAAAATCCCCATGAGGTGGTTGATGAATGAATTAGATTGATAGAATGAAGAAGGGCAAGGGAGAATATTTTGAAATGTAGAGACTAGGATTATAAAATATTTTGAGAGCCTACAACAAGAATTGGAAAGTGGGCACTTTAATTCTCTTAAGACAGATGAAGATAACTGACAATAGAGTTGTGCAAGAAAGAACCCCATTGAATTTTTAATTACCTTGCAGTAGTGAAAGGTCCCATAAGTATATATCAACTTCCCTTGAAAATAACATCACCTGACTCCCCTTGAATTTCTATCCTCCTCTTCTCC
This sequence comes from Sequoia sempervirens, assembly GCA_007258455.2. NCBI lineage: Eukaryota > Viridiplantae > Streptophyta > Pinopsida > Cupressales > Cupressaceae > Sequoia > Sequoia sempervirens. The sequence continues at coordinate 1,421 of VDFB02383842.1, read as the reverse complement.
TATTCCCAATTCCACATTGGAGTTGAAGGAGACAAGAAATCAATGCAGCAGAAGATACCAGATGGGAGAAGATCTCAGAGAAGAGAGGATTTTACTTGAAGCAAGAGGAAGGGGTTATCAATACAAAAAATTATAGGGAAGTTGTACTACAATATAATTTGAGGCCATAAGTTTCTTGGGGACAAGAAAGAACCTAAGTTGGGGGGAATGATGAGTCATGATAATGTCTTATTCCTTGCTTAAGTTACATGCTTTTATATTTATTCTCTACTAAACTTTGAATACATTACCAAACCTTTTATATAACTTTAAGTAGTTTAAAGCATTTGAAGTTGAAACATGTTATATTAATAGGTGTGTTCATGAGTTTATTAGGATTTTATATTTAATTACAGTTGTTAGCAATGAAAACACCTTAAAAAATAAAGATTAACATTTCTAGAAAGAAGCCTATCAACCCACAATAATACACTTCTCAACATGTAGCATAAGGGTGATAGTTCAATGCAAAGGATTCAAACTACTACAATGTGATCAATTTTAGAAGAAGATGGAGGTGGTAATTTAAGGATCAAATCATGGATGATAAAGTATCACTCTTAAATTTTAATAAGGTAGGTAGGAGAAGAAGTTTGTTCCCAATAGGAACAATAATTATAACAAAAATTGCTCTATTTGGGCACTTTTTATGTTATAATAGTTAATATTGGTTGAGTCCTTTGATTTCTATACTCCTATTTTGATAGTTATTATTTTTTTGTTTTAGAAACTTAGTCCTCTTCCTATTCCTAAGGGAGAGTTGACATATGCTTTAAGTTTGTTTTTAGTTCGCAAATAAATGGAATATCTCATAGACTCTATGTAGTGGGGGTATCCTATCGAGGAGGACATCTATATCATGTATGTGTTATATTGAATAATATTTCCTACTAGATTATGTTCAACAATTTTGTGTATGATTGGGAGCAATAAAGAGAAGATAATTCGGTAACATGTTTTTCTAAGTGAGTGATTAAAGAGATTTTAAGGACACAACTCAAGAAATAGACACTTGTGGTAGTGCAAAACCACCTTAATTTAGATTGATATATTATATTATACATTGCAAGTTCAATTGGTAGTTTTCAATTCATGCAATTATGAAAGGAAAATAATAAATTTTGAATTAGAATCTTTAGTTGATACTCTATTAAGTACTTCAGAGGTTAATTGGATTAAAACATACTGCAATATAACAGTTATTTAGTTACAATCAACATTAAGTGTTGCAAGTATGAGGATTTTGTGTTGACATTCATGTCAATAGATCTATGTTGTTGCATTGATGTCAACGTATGGTGATGACTTGATTAGTTGCATTATGTTGTCATCAATAGTATCACTGGTGTCAACCTCTAGTGTTTCTTTTATAAGCATGTGTA
>VDFB02383840.1:0-19989 GCA_007258455.2 Sequoia sempervirens | reverse complement strand
GGAGCCTCTAAAATAGATTGTTTGATTTGTGAGAAGGCAGTCTTAGCCTCATTACTCCATTCAATCTTCACATCCTTCTACATCATTTCACTGAGGGGTTTGATGATCTTCACAAACCCGGTTATGAACTTTCTTACAAAATTTATCTTCCCGAAGAAAGACCTCATTTCCTTTTTGTTTCCTAGCATGGTGAGCTTCATAATGGATTCCACCTTGTCAGGGTCAATTGATATCCCTCTTTTTGATATTATGTGACCCAAGAGTTTCCCTTCTGAAACCCTGAACACACATTTCTTCAGGTTGAGGGATACACCATAGCTTATACATTTTCCAAGGACTTTTCACAAATTTTTAGCATGGTCTTCCCTATTCTTGGAAAATATAGTTAGGTCATCCATGTAAATGACAATCCATTTACCTACGAGGTACTTAAATGCAACATCCATTATGCGCTGAAAGGTGGATCCAATGTTAATGAGACCAAACGGTATCCTTCAATAGGTGAATGTTCCCCACTTGGTAGTGAAGGCGGTCTTCATTCTATCCTCGTAGTTAACTAGAACTTGATTGTATCCTAAATAGCCATCTAGGAAGGACATAATTTTTGATTCATTAACTATCTGCAACACTTCATCAAGAGAATGAAGTGGGTAGTTATCCTTTTTTGAAGTATCAAAGTGGTGCAAGAGCACCATTGGGGCAAAATTGTCAAGTCAAGTTCATAAGGTCTAGGTTGTAGAGGTTTTTGGTGTTTTGCTTAAAATAAGGTCTATAAGACCATTTTTATAATATAATTTTGTATGTTTGAGTCATGTTTAGGTGTTAGAGTGGTTTAGTTTTCAAAAGTGCAAAATATTGGGAAAAGTTGTCTAAAATGGTGTAAAGTTGATAAAAATGCAAAAATTGTTTTGTTGAGGAAGACCAACGGTCTTAAGCTTTCAAAAGGTAGTTAAGGAAAGTTAGAAGGTCAGTTGACTTGGAAAAATCATAAATATCTTGTATTCCATTGTTGTAAAGATTTCTTTTTGAAAATTTTGAAGAAGAAACATCAAGTTGTGCACTAATTTTGTGATTTTTCCAGATTTTTAGTATTTTCCAACCTTACTTAAGGTCGTACAACAAATTTTTGATTCAAATCTTTGTGGGATAATTTAATATGTTGTTTTCACTTGTATTTGAATTCAATTTGAAGGTTATTTCACAATTTTAGTGCATTTAATTGTCTAATTTCACAGACCAACCTGAAATAGGGCATATTGTGTTTTGAGGTTCCTACAATGAATTAAACCCATTCCAACTACTGTGAAGGATGTATCTCGGTGGAATGGGTATTTACTAACTTTTTTTGGTATGTGCAAGGTCTGAGAAAGCTGGGGAGGTCATTTCATAAGCTGGGCATGAAGCCCTAAGTCTAAAAATGGTGTTTTCTAAGTGAAATATGGTGGTTTTTATGAGTCAAACTAAGATTTTGTGTAGGGAAGCATTATTTTATGTTTTATTAAGCTTGATCAGACCATTTTGAACTTGTTTGAAGAGGTTTTGTGTTTTGGGTAGAATGGGAAGTGACATTTTCAATAAGCCATAGGGTTTCTCGGCGTTGATTGAGGGTTCATGGTTTGGCCCTTAGATGATTGAATTTCTAGATCTAATTGATGATTTTGTGGTTATGACACATTTGAAGTTCTACCCCAAGAGTTGGTAGAGTTTGGATAAGTCTAGTGAGTGGTTGCTTTGGAAAAGTGGGCTAATTTGAGCCCTAAAAGGTGGAAAATCCCTATTTTGATCAAATTGTTACAAAGTAATCATAGGTGGTTTGTTGATATATTGAATAGTGTCAAAAAGGGTCCCTAAAATAGGACAGGTCAAGGACTGAAAGAAAGTGAGTGAGAAGTTATACCCGATTTAGGAGTTTACGAATGCTATAAGGAGACAGAGTAGATTTGCTAGAAAGTTGAGATTCTTATGAGATTGTGATTTGACACTTCTTGTTGTCGATTGGAATTGTGTTTGGTGTGTTGAAGGCCTCTCCCTACTGCATCACAAAGGTTTTAAGATTTTCATACCCCCAAGCAATTGATGTGATATCTACTTTTAGTACTCTCAAGATTTTGTCCCTAATTTGCTTAGGATAAGTCTTACCAATGAATATGTTCTCTCTGGGTCCAAGTCTGCCAAGTTGAATGAATCGTACTTTCCTCCATCAATATAGGTAGGTAGTTTCTCACGGGCTCGAGGATCAGAATCAAAGATTCTCTTTAATGCTACCATTCCCTTAGGAATGTTGTTAGTTTTTCAGATTCATTATACCTTCTGCATCATAATTTTCAGGATCCCAATCTCCCTAATCTCTATTTGATTCATCGATTTTTTTCCCCTCAAAGACATTTGAACTTGCCAAGAAGGAAAGTATATGCTAGTCATCATTGAAAACTTAAAAGTTGCAGACGTTGTCAGGGATGGCTAGAATCAACACTAATTCCACAGAGAACCTTTTTAGTTTGGAATCTTGCACAGGTTCCAAGGTACTAGCAGCAACAACAAGTGCATCTACAATCTAATTGTCTTCTCTCGGGATCAGTTTAATACCAAAAGCAGTGAAGTCCTCAATCAAATTCCATACTCTATTTTTGTATGCAGCCAACCTTTTATTATGACATGTGTATTGGCTGTGAACCAACTTGACTATCACCTCATAATCTCCCATTACTTTTAGAGCTGTCACTTTCTTCTAATGCGCAAACATCAGTCCTCTAGCAAGTGTTTCATACTCTGCCATGTTATTAGTATAGTCAAACTGTAACCTATAAGAAGCAAAGTAGGTTTTCCCTTTTGGGTTTGTTAATTCTATCTTAGCTCCACTCCTTGTTTTAGACTTGGAACCATCAAATTTTAGGGTCCACAGTTGGTCTTGGGTTGGGGTTTCTTTCTTCAAGTCAGCTATGGGTATTTTCTTAAGAGAAATGTGTGGCAGCTCAGACAAGTTTGAGATATTAAGATCAAGAGACTGTTGTAAATGATGACTGTCATGTACTTCATCAAGGTTTAGAACATGTGTGGAGATTGTTTTGTGCACCTCATTATGATCAACAATTTTACAACTCATTTTCTTTATGAGAAATTCCTTGGGAATTGGAATGTTAGTTGGGGTAGGTGTATTAGACAATTTTTGAGATTCCTCAGTCTCATTTTGTAAATTAGGAAATAGGATTTGAGTTTGAACGGTTAGGGGTGAGACTTCTTCCTGGGTATTATTGGTCCTTGTCAAAATAGTCACATCCTTAGCTTCAAAGGGAAACTGATTCAAAGATGTTTTGAGATGGTGTTTGCAAGTCTCTCCTAACTAACAGACGTGGTTCAAAATGTCTATACAAGGATGACACGTCATCTCAGAATGGTTTTGGTAATGGACCCTACACTAGTTCGAGAGTAACAAACTCCATAAATCAACCTCCTCTACCAAGACCATCTTATCTTGTTGCAATTTTTGGATTAAAACTTGTTGGTTGACGATGGTCATAGGGTCACTATGCTCTAAAGGTTGGGAGCAATCAGGATTAAACATCGAAAAGGTCCTAATTTCTTCCCTCCTATAGACTCCTATCTCAATTTAAAAATAGGCTACTTCATTGGAGTGGTCATACTCTGTGATCATATGTTTCAGATGAGGTTCACTTCCAGTCCTAATTTGAGTTGCTACCCCTTTCCATGGCAACCACATGTGTGAGAAATCCAGGGAGAGATAGCCTCCAATACTCTTCATCAAGTCTCGGCTTAACAACATGTCATACATTTCAAGGATATCAATAACCTAAATATCCATATAGTTTTGGAACCATGGGTCTGATCCAATCTACACATGCACATTTTTTAATTCCCTAGTGACATTAACCTCAGTTTTATCTAATTGTATAACTTTCTTATGAGTTTGAACCAGGGTTAAGCCTATTTTTTTGCAAATAGAGAAAGGCATAACGTTACCTGAGGCTTCAGAATCCAAAAGGCAATTATGTAGATTCTTCTTGAAAATTATCAGACTTAAAAGGAATGGGAGTGTCTTTGTCTTACCTTTGTATAGGGTTGCATTCATGTCAGTAGTTGGAGTCAGCTTAGTCTTTCCTTTCAACAGATCTACCTCTTCCAAAGCCTTCAACAAGATTTCACATTGGGCAGGGCACCACTTCAGAATGTCAAAGAATGACAGAGAGATCTTTTGTTTTTGCATTTATGAAATGAAATTGAATTCCATGTTATCATTCATCTGATATTTAGGAATGAAAGCAAAGTTACCTTTGTTTAGAAACTCGGGTGGGCCTCTTGGTGGAGGTGGATTGTTGTTATAATTCTAGTTAGAAGGAACCAAGTGTTGGGAGGGGTAGATGTGGTAAATGACCCCTTGTTCTGATTTCTCAGAAAATGGCCCCTTTGGTTTGAAAATCCTGAGTGTCATATGTATCTGCTTCTAGTTCATTCTCTCCTTACATGGGAAATAGATATTGTCCATTAGGTTTTGAAAGCCATGGGTGTATCAACTAACCCACTACCTTTGTTAGGATTGCCTTGTGGTGGTTGGGAGTCATCTTGTGCCATTTTGACCATTTTTTCCATCTTTGGGTAGTTAATTTCAAAATGCACGACAATGTCATGCAACATGCACTAGTTAGCCACGAAGTTCAAATCTGTAATGTTTGCAATGTGTGGTTTATCTTCACTAGCTTGATAGTTGTGGGGAAATCCCCCATTGTTTGGTCCAATGTTCCACTACCTATTGTTATTAGGTCTCTGGTTGTATCGCCTATTGTAGTTCTAATAATTCTGGTTGGGGAAGTTTTGATTCTGAAAATTCCTTTGATTTTGGTTGGTATTTTGGTTGGAGTAGTTATTTTGGCTGGAATACCCTCCCTAATTCTGGTAATTATGATTATGATTTTGGTTTTGAGGTGGTTTAAGCTTGAATTGTGCCATCTCTTTGGTCACTTGGATAAAGTTTTCTTCATAGTTTCTAACTCTGTTGTCAAATGAGTAGTACATTAACTTTCTACAATCATTACAGCTGATGGGTGAGTCATGGGGTTAGAACCTTTAGCATGATTATGAGAATTATGAGTTTGTTGGGAGGAATATAAAGTCCCACCATTGACCCATGGTAACGCGAGTGGAGGTTGTAACTCAGTCAAAGGTCCATAGGTAGACTGGGACATCCCTGGGACTATATTAAACAAAGGGGTTGAATTAGACATCAGAGGATATCCTAGGGGAGGGAAGACCCCTCCTAAACCACCTAATTGTGAACTTATCTATTGTTGCAGTTTAATGGCCAGGTGATATACCTTAGATAGGGAATCAATTTTTGGCACAAGGTAGGTTCTTTGCAGAAATAATCCAATCAACGGGTCTATGGCTTTTAGGTATGCCTGGATGGCAATATTCTCAACCACCAAGTACGGTTCCTATAACCGCCTATACATCCTTTGGAATTGTGCATTAAATAGAGGTAATGGCTCCTATGGTTCCTTCCTAATTGTGGAAAATTGGTGGTATAAGATGGCGGGGTCAACATAGACCTAAAATTGGTTAATAAAAGCATCTTCTAAAATTATCCAACTTAGGATAGATCTGGTAGGTAAGTTCAGGTACCAATTGTAGGCCATATCTCCCAGTGAATAGGGGAATAGTCTATATGCAACGTCATGATGAGTTATTTGAGCCTAAGTACAGGAATCTTTGAATTCCTATGTGTGCTCTTCAGCACTTCATGACTCGCCATGGGCATACCTGGGGAAAATTTTCTCTAGATTCTTAGGCATTTCATGTATGCCACCACGAATAGTTCCTAGTGGTGAAGGATTATTCACAAAGAATTCCATGGGTGGTGGTGGAATTGGCTGTGCCAACCGTGGGATTAATGGAAATTTGGGTGGAGTGAGTGGTGGTGTTAATGATGGAGAGATCAAAACCCTACGTGCCCTAGGTCTAATAGGGGTTTGAAGTTCAACTAATGGTTTTGGATTAGTAACAAATCTAATAACTTTTTCAAACCTATCTAGTGAAAAGAACCTAATTTGCTCCATTTTGTTCTTTTGTGCCCTCCTTGTAGCACCAGTTCGATTGATGGTCAAAAGTAACCCAACAATGTTAAACAAAATATTTCTACTCTATTTCTCCTAAAAAATACAAATGATCTAAAACCACCTATCTTTCAAAGTCTCTTTAGTTGGTTCTCAATTGTGTTGCTATCATTTAATGCTCCATGCAACCATAATATTCAAGGGGCCTACTAGTAAACGTGTACAAACTAGATAGAACAAAGCAATTTAATATTGGTGGGTTTTAAATAAATAGCAAAAGATTGATCAATGCTTAGGACAACAAAACATGAACACATATTCCTCTCAATTCAGACATGCAATTCCCATAATGAGTGCTTGTCCTAATCAACTAGAACCGTAGAACAACATAATTTATGAAACAATCCATACCTTTGCATCCATTCACAATGCATATTTAAAGCATACAACCATTCATCATCACTTTTTTTAAAGATTTTTCAACAAAAAAATACCATAATCTCATTACCATAATTAACAAATCAAGAAACATCATTCACAAATAATGTAATAAATGTTTTTAAACTCGAAATCATCTAGTGATTTTCATCAAATAAGAAACATTTATGAGCAAAAAAATGCACTGGCATACGAATAACCATTGTTTATCAACATTATCATTAAACTTAATAACTTATGAAATAAAACTACTTGAATTAAAACTAAAAAAACTATCCAAGTATCTTGCATAAAGTTGTAAACTGAAAACTGTATCTAGTTTCTAGGTAGCCAATCTAGCTTGAATTAGCCAACCTTTACAATGAGGAGAGAATTATAAGTTATAGACAGAATTCACATCAATCTCTCCTATCAAAAATCAAGATCCACAAATTTGGGGCCCAGATCCACAATTATAGGGACGCCTAGTTAAGTTTGAGTGGTCTTTGCTAGGACTATTGGTACTGAAAGGTATGCAATATGTCTATTTTTTCCAAAAAAATTGACTGGGAGTTCAATATTTTTCCACTATTGATCATCACAACCAATCTTTGGTTCATAAAAAAATGGATCTAGAGATGTCTATATGTCTCAAAACCGACCTAAAGGTGTTGTTGTTCAAAGGGCACTTGAAACTAGTTTACAAATTTGACTTCATCCTTTAAAAAAAATAGAATATTCTAATTCACTTTTTACCAATTACCTTCGGGAATCCATGAAATTCATCATAGTTATCGAAGAACTCATTTATCACCTTTTCATCAGGTCCATCAACCCAATCTACCTTAAATTCGCTCCTTCTAACTCTTTGGCAACTATAGAAAATATTTCTCACATCTGACTAACATCTTTTGTATCCCATTGAGTCTCAAACTTTATATTCATTAGTTTGTCCAAATGAGTCCCTTAAGGCCCATCACCCTCATTAAGTAGTCGCTCTAATCGTTTACCCTAGATATCATTGATTTCTTGGAATGAATTCCATCATCCACCCTGAGGAAAATCTTCAGTAGTAAGTTGTATAGCAATCTCCTCAAACACACTTGTATGCTGCCTAACATCATATTGAGCGTTTAGGAGAATTATTTTGTGTTCAATAAGTATTTCAAATTTTTAAGTGGTGACTTTGATGGCCTTCTTGAGATACTTTGAAACCTCGTATCCTAGAATCCTTGAATGAATCGACATCTCTTTGGGTGTTCTACTAATGGTTTTCATACTTTTTGTACTTCTCTTCTTCCTCCCACCATTCTTTAGCTTTTTCCTCAATTTCAACCAAAAGAGTAAGAGCTTCATCGTATTGCTTGTATCCTTCCTCCAGAATTTCTCCAGTCTCCTTAAAATCATTGAACCAATTATCAAACCAAGGATCCTTTTATTTTATGACATTCAACCCATCCACCTCTTTACGGATCATTAAAATAGGGATTTCTGATGGTGTTGGCAGCTCAGGAGTGGATGTAATCAACTCCTTCAAAAAATCCTTCATTTTCCCAACATGAGCCTTAAGCTCATCCTTAGCTTGCTTATCCTTAATCAATCATGATTTGGTGGTGGTGGCAACAATATCTATTAGATTTATTTGTTGATTTCTTGTATGTTTACCTAGATTGACAATACTTACTTGATAATCTTCAGCTTGTAATTCCATGTCATTTTACATGTAACAATTTCTACTATCAAGTCTCCATCACCAGTCAACTTTGTAGAATGAACAACACGAGGTTTCTTCCTTGGTTTCACCTTCTCTATCTTTGTTACCATTTCATCCCACACCACTGGCTGAGCTTGAACTTGTTATCTATTTTCCAAATTTAGCTTGAGCCAAGTAGGAGCAGTCGGTTGAGTATTTACCTATTGAAGACTGGTAGGTGTTAATGGTGGAGGTGTAGAAGAAATTAACCCTAAGCTCTACTCAGAAGAAGTATTTTGTTTCTCTTCTTGTTTTTTTTGCAACTTTTCTTTCTCCATTCTCTCATTTTGAGCTCTCATTTCTTCTATCTTTTTCATTTCTTCTTCCTGTTGTGTAGCCTCTTCTTCATCTCTCAACCTCTATTGTTCCAATTCCATAGCATGAAGTTCTTATTCTACTGCTTTATCTTTCTCATCCTTCTCCTTATATTCTATTTTTTGTGCAATGGATTCTTCTTCGGCCTTCTTTTGTGCCTCAACAACTTCCTTTTCTCAGGCTAGCTCTTCAACTTTCTTTCTTTGTTCTTCTTATTCTTGAGCTAATTGTTTAGCAACTAATATTTGAGCACTTTCCATTATTTCTTTTTACTCTTCTTCTATCAAAACTTCATTCATTACATCCCCACACCATAGGCTTCCAGGCTCAAACCCAATCTCTTCTTCTCTAGGTTCTTCCTCAACCTTCTCTAGATATTCTTCCCATTATGCTCTTTCTCCTTCCTGAGATGTAGTTGTCTCATAGTTTGAGGATATAGGTGAATCTGTTAAATTGATCACGGGAGGCCTCTCCTCTTCAACAACTTATGTTCCTGAAGTTGATGGCACAGTAGGAGTGGTATCCTCAGTTTATAGAGGGACAATAGAAGGATCTTCTTCAGTAACTTCTTCCTTGAAATATATAGTAGCTAAAGGTGTGGCGCCAAGACCTTAAATAACCCTAGCAGCAGCTACCTCATAACTACCCTTAGCTTTTTGCAAAGATTCGTCAATCTACTTCATTGAAATTTCTTCTTGTGTTGGGACAAACTCTTTTGTGGTTGCCTCCATTGTTGCAACACCTTTCTTCAATATCTTGTATTGTCTTATCTCAACAAATGAACTAGGTTCACTGCTAGAACCCCTCTTCCTTAAATCCTTAACCCTCGATTGCATTAAACAGAGGTTAATCCATTTCACACTTCTATCCACCACTACCTAGGACACTTTATGAATATTAGTTTCCTCATTTTCCATCCAATTGATTGGCTCTAAATCCTCAGTAGCCACTTTATCCATTTCATATCAAGGATCAAGAGTGATCCCATCATCAGTAATACCTTCTGGTATATCCATTTTAAACTCAAAATCCTTCATTTGGGGAATTGTCAATCTTTCATACCCTCATTTCCTCACTTAAAACTATCTTGCAAGTTGGCCCAAAAGTCTTCAAGAAGTGGATGATGATGGGGAAATTGTGAAGCATACAAACCATAAATTTTTCTCTTTGGATCAAAATACTTCCTGGATGTATGTTGTTGGAAATTCATAGACTGAAACTCCTCTATTGTTGTTTTGGCTACTATCGAAGATGAACAAGAATAAAACCCCAATTGCATTGGGAAAGAATAGCAATAAGTCTTATGTTGTGCAAAAAACTTGACATTCACATCCACAACCTGATGATCGAACTCCATTAAGACCCATCTTTCACCACAACATCTTTGCAATTTGAAAGGGTGATCGTCAAAACCAAACAATCTAAAATAGGAAAACATGTGGTATTGGATAAACCAATATCCCCACTCTTGGATGAATTCCATGGAATCTCGTGATAACCTGAAACCAATATCACTTGTGATCTAATTAATAATAGCATATAAAAATGCATCATTGACTCTTTTAAAATGTTTCTCTGCCTTCTTAAGCTCCATTTTTTCATAATCTTCCTAGACCTTCTTCTGATCTAGGCCATCATCTATTGACCTTTCAATATTTAATCTCAGAAATTGTCCCATCCTTAAAGCATAATATATAACATACGAGGACATATAGAAGGTCTTAGTTTCCACTACTTTCAATAGTTAATCATGAATGTTATCGGCAATTATTTGTCCCCAATCCAAAAATTGCTTCCCTTCTATAATCAGTTGAATGAATGGAAACATCTAGTGTTCAAAGATACAAAATTTTTCCTTTCCAAACACTCTTTCCAACAATGCAATCATGTCCCCAATGTCTTTAGAGAAGTCAGACCTCTTAGGATTTGGTGGTACCTTTTTTGTTGATTTCTTCTCTATCTTAAGCCACCTTTTGTTAATAAGTATTTTTTTCCCATCTACATCCTTTGCCCAGATTTTAAGTGCATCAACTCTAGTCATAATCTTCATATTGGGATAAGGGAGAGGATCAAAAACTAATCTAATCATTACCAGAGTCAAATCAATGATCACATTCCCCTAGTAATCAATACACTACCTATGAGTTGGATTATAAGTTTGTATAGTAGTTAAAATGAACTTAGGACATTGCACACCAATAGGAAAACTAGCTACATGAGCTAACCCAGACTTTTCAATCCACTTTTCCCTTGGGGTAGCATCCTCTTAAAATGTATCCTTGCCAAACTTATCCAAGTCAATTGTCTCACAAGCATATCAATGATATTCATAACATCGTACACAAACTTAGATTGTATTGTGGCCCCCTGAAACTTATACTTCATTGTAATAGGGACTTGTTCTAGCTTTAGCCTCTTGGATTTTGACCCCTTTGATGTTCCTTCAGTGGGAAATTTCTCCTTTGAATTAGACATTTGTTAATTATCATGCATGTTGGCCTCCTATAATGATTTAACAACTAAGCCCATAAAGTTGTGATTTGGAGATTGGACATCTAATCCGAATAGTTTTCTTAATCACCATGAAGGTGCATTTCACTTGTCAACCCAGGGACGTAGATTTGAAATGGGTCAGCAGAGTATGCACACTAGGAATTCCAAAGTAGCCACATTCATTCTACAACTAAGAAAGACATCATGTTGAAAGTAAATTGCTTGGAAAGAAATAACATAAATGGTGAACATCAACCAAAAACTATAGTAATTTGAAGTGCACGAAAGAAATGAAAATTAGGGCAAACAAACAAGAAACTACTATGTCTACTTTCGTTGCAATAATAGTCACATAATGGAATTCTAGTGGCTGCAGGAATAGATATTGCAAGATTTTAACTAATGGTTGAATGGAAAATAATAACTAAACTAAAGGATGGAATGCTCACCAATTGGGCCCCCTTGGATGAGTATCCCTTAAGAAAAATGTAAAATTAGATGCACGAACTTATAACTTCAATTTATTCATTGGAAAACATAATTACAAACAAGCAGCATAACTATATTACTAAAAAACTAAGAATGTGAGTACATCATCAGATTAATCAACCTTCTGAGAAGGAGCATTTGAGTCTTATTTATAGGAAGAAAACTACTAACTAACTACCTAGCAAGGTGGTCAACTCTAATAGATTAGGAGGACGCTGCCACTTCAGGGAAAGCATGAAAAGTGGAGAGGAGGTTATGCATGTGTGGAATTTGGTCAAGCATGTTTGCCTTAACACAGATCTAGCACAACAATAACTCCTATATTCGCTCAACAAATAATTAAGAATAGTTACAAGGCATTTATAAATCTTTAATTTAAACTAGGAATCTCCTTCTTGCTGAGATTTTTCCCTCTATTTTACCTTTGAACTATCACCTTGTTGGCCTTCATGGCGAATGACCAGATGGCAGAATCTTCCCCAATTTTATAGGCTTCTAATTATATATGCCTAACAATATTAGTACACACAAAAATTGCATATTTGTAACTATCTTAAAGTAACATTCATTAATCCACATGTAAAATTAACATAGATAGTTCATATAGCATGTCAATGTCATTTAAAGGTTACAAAAATAGCTTATGCCCTATGTCTATGGTTTTGAGGAAATATCATAAAAAGGTTAGTATCCAAGTATCAAATTCTATGACAACTACAACAAATAGATAATAAACTATATCAAAATTAAGTCATAAACTGGACTCATCACTCCCCCCAACCTAAGGCTTTATTGGTCCTCCAACAGAGGAAGGGTTGTTCTTTTGCTTGGTTAATACCCTAAAATTTACAACTGCCAACAGTCCTCCATCAGTTCTTGCAGTGTGTGAATTAGGGTCCCAATAGAACCCTTGATATCTGTCCAATCTGCTCCATCTATCTTTCTATAGCTATATCATATTGGTAATACTTGAAATTTGGCACATGGAAAAATAGGATAGGTGGTTGAAAAGTTAATGGGAGCCAAAATTGTCCTTTTGTCCTTCCAATCTATATATATCTATCCACTCTTTTACATGTTGCAACATAGTTCTACAGAGAGTGAGGCTCAGCTTGTTTTAATTCATCAGTTAGAATGTTCCACCTTTGTGCCAAATATCCCTTTACAGATTCTCCTGTGGTTTTTGCTACCTCCTCATATTCTCTGTAAATTGCTTCTCTCTTAGGCAAGATCCTATTGCCATAGCTTGGTCCGTAAATATTTTTTTTTCCAATCATTAAAAATGTCCCCTAGATTTCTAGATTTAGCCCTGATGGATAGGGGAGTGTTGGATTCTATTTGCCTATATGCCTTAAACTGTTGTCCCCAACTAATCTCATTTTGTATCCAAGACATAAATTCCCTTAAGTGGACATCCCCAACATACAACAAAGGATTCCAATCATGATCTTAGGACAAAGCATAATTATGTAAATAGAAGTCACACAACAAATTCTTCATTTCAGAAGGAGCAATTCAATAAGCATTGAAAAATTCAAGAGGAGTCTCAATGGAAAGATTCAAACCTAAAACAATTCTTTCTAGTTTAAAAGAAAGATGCTTCTCCTTCAAATACAAAGCATAGACCCTTGGAGGATTCCTACACTCTAATATATGACGTACTAAGGCTACCATATTATCCACCTTCTCCTTTAAAGCAACAATTTTTGCATTCTTATCTTTAATCTCTTCATCTCTCTTTTGAATTTCCTTCTTCAGCCTGTGTTTCTGCTCTTTCCATTCTTCTTCCCTCCTCTATATCTCATTCCATAAATTCATAGCTACCATGTGCATTGAAAAATCAGAGGGCCTATTTATTCCTACCAAAAAAATTCCTAACACTAATGCTTGCTCTTCATGTAGCACTTATTGTAGGGTTTTTGAATGTTTAGCCAATTTTGACTGCAAGGGTGTTGATTGTTCTCCCAGTTCTAGCTGCAAGGCCTCTTGTTCTTGCTCTTGCTCTTGCTGCAGGAACTCTTGCTTCTGCTCTTGTTGTAGGAGCTCTTGATTTTCCTCATACTCTTGAATCTCAACTTGTTCATCGATGGTAGCAAGGTCTACCAATGTTACATTTGATATTTCCTCAAATATGTCTTTTTCTCCAATTTTCACCTATCCCATTAGGGCCTCTGTGTCCTCTTGTGATGTTTCTCTAATCCTAGGGCTTTCCTGTGGAGACAAACCAAAGGCTGGACCAGTTGGTCTTGATTTTCTAGGAGGGCTTTCATGTTTTTATTCAGTTGCAAGAAGAACAATGTTAGCCTTTCATTTCTTAGAGCTTGGCACTTCCTTTCCTGTAGTTTGCTTTTTATCTTTACCCTTCCTTATTTTTTCCTCTCTCTTCTATGCCCTAGTTTGAATTAGGATGCCAAGAGGAACATCATCATCAAAATATGAAGAGGAACTTTCTTTGTCTGAATGCTTTGCCTCAGAAGAACTAATCTCTATGGTTTGTTCAGCTACAAGAGGGTTTACACTAGGGCATGTGCCAAGAGTTGAGGTTCCAAGAGTGGCTTCAACAAAACTCACTCTCCTCTAAGCCCTACGAGGTTGAAACAAAACCCTAGGTCAAAAATGTTCTAGTCTAATTTGATAAATTTTTAAGAATTCTTCCCAAGTCATTTCAGACACATCATGCAAATATTTTTCAACTAAAAATTTTATTAGACAATGGTGGGAAACAAAATTATCCCTACCTTTTTGGGTCTCGACCGCCATGATTGAGAGAAGGTGGTATAGCACATTTGGCACATTCATTCTTCTCCTGTGCCCATATAATTCAGAAGTTTGAAGTGCATAGAATGTACATTTGACTGACGACCTTCGCAGATAATGTACTTCACAACATAAACATCTACTTACTTTCATGGCTCAAGCAGAGAGGTTCTCTTGGCTCCTTGCTTATCCACACTCAATGGAGGGTCACCAAGTTCTGTAAATTCAGCCCTAGCTGACCTAGCGTCTTTGGAAGCAAGGTAATTTTCACCGTTGGTAGGAAACCCTATAACTTCTACAATCCTTTCTTCAATAGCCATTACTTCCAACCCTTTTACCGTGGTCTTTCCTTCAAACAATGTCTGGGCAAATTCCAACGCAGCATCTTCATTAAAACCATTCAGCTTCAGGGAATAATCTAACCACCCACAATTTTTGAACTTGACCAAGCAAGGTGCATTCTACAGTAATACGTCATGAACCGTGGGTTCATTTTGAATTAACCCACCTCCCATTGTTTAGCTGCCTACAATTAAACAATCACTCTGCAAGGTTTCCCTTCTTGCAATCTTTGTCTGAAAGTTAAACTTCTCCTTCTTGCAATGTTGTTGAATTCCCAACGCCAATGTTGTCTGAATTTTCCTTTTTGGCGACTTAGGATTATGACAAGAGCAATAAAGGCAATAAAGGATAAATAAATGAAGGCTATGATCGAGAAAAATGGCAGCGATTGATATCACCTCACACATGCAAGTCATCATCTCACTCAGAATTCAAATTGGCTCAATTTAAACTTTGTTGACGTGAACCAATGTGGACTGACACGTAGACATGGTATTCACATTCCCGCCCAACCTAAATTTAAGCATGTGTCCTCACATGCACAATAGTCATGATGATTTGATAGGGCAGGGAATAATTACATGCTATGGAGAACGTCTAGATTAATTTACAACAATTAAATGAATGTACTAAAATACAATTAAGAGATAAAAAATTGATGTCCACGTATCTAAATTCTTGGAAGATCAGTTGCAAAGATTATGGAGAAAGTACCAATCACCTTTTAAAAAGTTAGTTGAGCAATCAATGAAAATGGAGCGGAATGAAGTGAAGCTATGGCAGTGTGATGGAAGGGAGAGAAAGGTGGATATGGATTGGAAGAAGGGTGAATGAATGAAGAAGTGGACCCCCACAAAAGTGGAATTCTTTATTATGACAAGTTATGTACCTTAGTTAGCTAGAAGGAGAGACACTAGGTATGCTTCCTTCGGCTACAGGAAGTTTGGATGTTGCATGTTGAGTGGATTGTTGCAAGAATTCCTCCTTTGAAGTTGGCTTATGATACAACTTGAGGCGATGACCATTTACAAGCAACTTAAATCTTACAGGATCAATGGTGGTGAGTTGAACAACACCATTTGGAAAAACTTCAACAACCTCATATTGTCCTAGCCACCTTTTTTGCAACTTTCTTGCATTATCCTAATACCTTGAGTCGTAGAGAAATTCCCAGTCTTCTAGCTGGAATTTCTTGTCTCTGATGAATTTGTCATGCCACTTTATTCTCTAATTCTGCACTACCTTTGTGTGACGTAAGGTTTCCTTGCTCATTTCATCTAAAGCATTAAGCTCCATGATTTTGTCCCTTTATTCCTCAGAGATATCCATACCCAAGTCTATTGCAATACTAAGAGTCTTGTGCTC
The DNA here is from genome assembly GCA_007258455.2 of Sequoia sempervirens. Taxonomy (NCBI): domain Eukaryota; kingdom Viridiplantae; phylum Streptophyta; class Pinopsida; order Cupressales; family Cupressaceae; genus Sequoia; species Sequoia sempervirens. The sequence continues at coordinate 3,993 of VDFB02383840.1, read as the reverse complement.
AAATTTAGTGGGCATCATAATTGTCTTTCCATACAGCAACTCAAAAGGAGTGAAGCCTGTTGTTGTTTTCCAGGTTGTCCTATAGGCCTAGACAACTTCTGGCAGCCTGTTTTCCCAATTAGTCACCTCAACTTGGCCATTGGCCTGAGGATGATAAGGAGTAGACTTCATGTGCCTTATGTTGTACTCATTACCCAATGTTGCAACAAGGCTTGAGGTGAATTGAGCCCCTTGATCAGTCACTATCTCTCTTGGAACCCCATATCATGTGAAAATTTCTTCATAAAGAAATTCAACAACCTTATTATGTATTGCATGCTTCATGGCCTTAATTTCTACCCACTTGGTTACATAATCAGTGCATACTAAGATATAGGATTTACCATTGGATGGAGGATCAATGGGTCCTAAAAAATCCAATCTCCATTTGTCAAATGGAGTGATCACTACCTAAGGGTAAAGGGGCATCTCATTAGATTTGGTTGGCTTGCCCATCCTCTAGCATCTATCACACTTTCTTGTATATCTCCCTGCATCCTTGTGGAGTGTTGGTTGGAGTAATATCCTATATTCAGAATCTTCATCATTGTCCTCTTGGCTACAAAATGTCCTCCACATGGTTCTGTCATGCCTTGCATAACCAACCCATTTTGATTTGGAACAAAACAAGTCCCCCTTTCTTTTGTTTTCTTTGCCTTTGGTTTTTTGCTTTTGCCTCAGTTGGAATTCGGGTTTTCTCTTGATTTCGGGATTTTCCACCTGATCTGGATTTTCCCGGATCTCACTCGAACTCCGGCTGAGCGCTATGGTTCGGGGATTTTTGGTCTTCGCGGAATTCCACGTGGATCGGATTTTCCCGATGTCTTCTTTTTCGCAGTTTTATGTCTCCTCCGAATTTTCCCGAAATTTGTCGTCCCCTGTTCTTTCTAGGTTTGTTGGAATGTCTTCTCCTTCACGGAATTTTGTCCCATGCAGATTTCCCTGAAATCTGGTAATATGTGAAGAAATGTGGACTAGTAAGGCGAGTTAACAAATGATGATGCATTTTATGTTTCCTTTATGCTATTTTGAAGATCTCGCATGTTGTCCTGGTTTGATAATGATAAGATTAAGCTTCTAATGGGAATTTTCATATTTATTTCCACTGGAATCCGCCTCACTCAGAATTACCCAAAATTCCTACCTGGCTTGGATTCCGCGGGTCGACCTGAAACCCGAACTTGTTGGTAGGATCATTTTGTTTTTTAACTTAACTGCACCTTACTAGCATGGGATTCATTTCAATGACGATTTTGATTATTTAAATTCTATCTGTATGATCTCTACTATGGTTTTCTTTGTTGAGTGCAGGATTGAATCGTGTCGGGATGATGTTTGACAAGGGAGCTCAGTTGGAAGGCATTCTTTTGTCTAGTTGGTCATGGAAATCAGCTAAGGCAACAGTCAGCAAGACCTCGGAGATGTCACAGTGATTAGAAATCATATGCAGGATGCATCGACAAGACGAGGGTCTTCGTCCCAGCGACATGAATTTCCTATCGGCATGAGGGGTTTCCTTCGAAGATAAGTCTCAGCGAGATCTTTGGGTCTCACCGATGGGCGGCAAAAGGCATACACTGTCGGCACAAATTTCTCTCTTCGTCGAGATGTCTTGGAAAAATCTCCATGTCTTGTCGATCAACGTCAAAAAGGATTCATACATCGGCAATAGGTTTTCTCTTTGCTAGGAAGTCTTGGCGAGTTCACGAAGTCTCCCCGACTAACAAGAAGAGTCTAATACTTCAATGGGAGTTTGTCTTCGGAGAGATGTCTCAGCAAAATCTCAAAGTATTGCTGATCATTAATAAGAAATCGCATCGGGGAGAGTGGTTTACCTTCGGCGTAAAGTCTGGCCGAAGTGCTAAAGTCTCAGCGACAAGGAAGGAGGCCCCAAATGAAATCAAAGGCTCGCTGAAGGATAAAACCTTTGGCATATGGTATCGGCGAATTCATGAGGTCACACCAACATGCCACAAAGGTATTCTATCAAGGGTCTTCCGCGAGAGAATAAGATATCTCAGTGACCATAGAAAGAACATACGGAGGCTTTCGCTGAGACATAAGATGTCTGCAAGACATCTCCCCGACAAGAGGATGTTACGGCGACACATGTGTAACAAAGAAAACGCATCGGTGCAACTATGGAAAGGTCTTGGCGACAGTAGAATTCGGCAAATGGAAGCTTCAGTCGGTGTAAAGTCTCGTCGACCGAAGAGAGTCTTAGCGACACGGAGGAAGCTCGGGAAAGGTGAAAGAAATTGGCGAAAGGTCCTGACGATACAAAAATTTTCGGCGACAGCAAGGCGAGGTCTCCAAGAGGTGTTGCCGTCGGCGAAAAGTTTCACCAAAGGGGAAGGGTCCTACAAAAATAGATGGAGCTCTCCAAGAGGGTAATGCCTTCGCCATAAGGTCTTGCCGAAGGAAGGAGATCATGTTGAAAGGAAGAAATTGGGCTCGGCGAGAATGAAAAGGGAGTTCGTTGAAGGTCTTGCCGACAGCGATGGATTTCCCAGTGAAGGAGGATGTCGAGGAGACTCCAAAAGAAAATGAGGACTTCGCCATGTGGTCTTGTCGATATGCTAAAGTCTTGTCGATAGCGGTAGGTTCACAAATGAAAAGTAGATATCGGTATAACCATAGGGGATCGCCATGACCTTGGGCCGATTAAGGGGTCTTGCCGAAAGGAAAACAATTTGGAACCAGAGCGGGACATACCATCACTGTGATGTCCTGCCAATGAGGTGAGGTCTCGGTGATAGGAAAGTGACCTCGATGTGACTTCTGAAGTCTGTCGAGACATCTCACCGATTGGCCCAGGCTATGCCGATGACTGTTGTAAAATGAAAATCGCATCGGGGAGACACTAGGGGTGTCTCACCGACATGCGATGCTCGACAAACCGCTCTTGACCGCCGAAGAATCCTACGTGGCTTGTGATTGACCAATAAAAGAGAGCTAAGGTTGAGCCATTGCCCGATTGACCGCCCCTCTGGAAAGACTAACAAAGTGTGACCTGATGGACTCTTTCTAAGAACAGTTGGCAACGAATTTGTTCAGGCAGTGGTGTTCAGATCTGCAAGGAGGCCCGATGGCACTTCCAGAAGGTGGTCAATGAGTAGAGGAGTCCTAGAAAAAAAAGGAAGCCGAGTGATAGAAGAAACCATGACTCAGAGGGATAGTTGTGGCAACCATTGATAGAGGCAGTTTGGTATTAATGAGGATATTCTGAGCATTCAAGGCAGAATGCAAGAGAGTTCAAAGGTGGACACGAAGATGCTAGAGTTAATGCTGCATTTGTCAAAAAATCTAAAAAGACTTCCCCTGCGAGTAGAAATCCTTCATCAGTATAGACAACGAGGATTCACATTGAATGCACAACCAGTTTTTTTCAAAAGATCTGAGAGCCGACTCTCCTCCAGGATGCGGATATTTTGTAAACCCTAGTGTAGGGGACAGCGCATCCTTTCTTGTACATTTTGTATATAAGGAATTATCGCCTCTTTGTAAAGGTTGGAACTTCTGGAGTTAGAAATTCAGAGTTAGAACTTTTATTAGAACTTCTAGGATTAGAGAATTTTTAGACTAAGAACAGTTAGGAGTTAGTCAGTTAACAGAAGGAGATAGAGTTGCATCTTGATTCTCAGTGATAAGAGCTTCTTTTTGTCTTCTTGGTTAACAGTTAGATTTCAGTACAGGCTATAATGTATTTTCTAAGTTCTCTTACTGTAGTTGGAAACATTTTGGAGAAATAGATTCTCTGTACACTGGTGATTGTGCCAGCTTTGTAAATATTGCTTATCTATTTTATTGACAGTAGAAGCAATAAGAGTTTAATCTACTTCATGTTGTGTTCCTGAATGATATTTGTCTTAATTGATCATTTGATTTGGCAAGTCTTCAAGGAATAAAATGTTATTTGTGTTTTATTTAAATGGTAGGTAAAAACTCTATTAT